>JADMLL010000011.1:11115675-11200534 GCA_016920875.1 Columbicola columbae
ATCACTTTGTTCTTACTTACAGACAAAATTAAAACTCAAAGAAGAAAACCATTGAAACGTTCAAACAAAACAGGGCCAAGTCCCTTCACGGACATCTCCAACGACCAGAACGCTCGCCTTCCATCCAGAAACGGGAAACCGATCGCTTCCTCGACGCTCGAAAATGAAAATTCGGTGAGCGTCGTGAGAGAACGGAAATCCTTTTATCGTGACGAACAGCTGTAAAGACAATCACAAGATGACGGGCTCGTGTTTCGAGATGACGTACCTGAAGACGTCCAAGTCGATGCCAAATTCGAGAAAGAATTCGCTGAGCAACGGAAACGTGAAAACGAGAAGAAATTCTCTCATGTTTGGAAAAGTCGGAGAAGATTTTCCGAAACCGGAAAGACTTCCACCGATCGGTGTACCAAACCGGAAGGAGATCCTTCTTGATGTTAATAGTCTTGGGAAGTGAGATTCTGCCCCGAATTTTTTTCTTTACTCGAAATTTTGTAGCTTTTGTAATTTTTGTACTGGTAGATGATCTATTTCCGGTTGTGGAAGGACCAAGATTATGTTTGTGGTTGGTTGAACGTCTTCTCGAACGACTAACAGTGTCTGCTATAACAGTACCAAAACGGTTTTTGTTCTTTGTTCTTCTTCTTTTCATCTTTACTACCGATCTTCTCTTCTGTTCCTACGTCTATTGTTTGCTCAGATTCAGTGACACACTCAGTGGCTATTCTGCCGACTCTTCCCTCTCTCAAACATGTTACTACTCTCTCTCTCTCTCTCTCTGGTCACTTTTTCTTTGTCTGTTTTCTTCTTGGTTCTTGAGATAGTGTTAAACAGTTGATCGGTCTGACTGTCTCGTAAACATATTCGTCTTCTCAAAAGCTCAGAGAAAGTTCACGGGAATGTCTAACAAACTTAGGTTAGATGGGTTAGGTTGGGTTGGGTTGGGTTTGAGCTTTTTGTTCGGTGGACCTCTGGCAACGAAGAGGTGTTACCATCTTTTCTTCCCTTCCTTTATTCGTATTTTTCTCTTCTTCTCCACTTTTTACCTCTTATTCCTTTACTTCTGCTTTTCTTTTCTTCTCTCTTTGCTTCCTTTCTTTCTTATTCATTCTCATTTCTTATCCTTTTTTTTCTTCTTTTCTTTCTTCCTTTCCTTCTTATTTTCTCCTTTCTTTTTCTCTCTTTCTTGCCTTCTTCTTTTCTTTTTTCTCTCTTCTCCTCTTTGTTTTCTTTTCTTTCTCTCTTCCTTCTCTCTTCCACAGTCGTCCTGCTCGGAGTGAGTCCGACGCTACCTACCACCACGAGCTGGCAGATGACAACACAAAAACTTGAGTTGTGTCACTGAAACAGCAATCATCCAGTGTGTGTCACTGTCTCCACCCAGTCATGGGTTTGGGTTTCGCTTGGTGGTTTGTTACAAACCGGAAGTAAAGTTTTTCAAAAACACAAACACACGACGGAAACAAGGTGGATGTTAGTGATGTTACGTCTTCAAATGCCTTCGGAACCGCATCAAACAAGCGGAACTTTGTACGTGTTAATGACGTCATCAAGGATTAAGAGGAACTGTAATGATTTCAATAAATAAGTTTGATAAAAAAAATAAATAATTTATTTATTGGTTATCATACAATTAACAAATTTGCCGAGTTGGAGTTAGCGACCGTTAAAAGAAATGAATTTCAGTTTCACTTTCACAATTTTTGTTGCTTTCTCACGGCCACCGAGTGCCGGGATTGCGGAACGGAAAACGTGACTCCGTTACAAAATGGTTCGAACGGGAGGAGGGAGGAGGAAGGGAGGGAGGAAGAGGGCGTTCATTGATACGTGCGAACGATTCTTGCCCACTCTTTGGGGAAATTGCGCTGCATGTGAAGTAGAACTTTCTGAATCTGTCTCATTTCTGTTGGAGTGCATTGAGGACACGAACCTCTCACCACTAACGGAGCCAAAGCTGTAACAGAACCAGAACAGAGTGCTATGATCGTCCGGATAGAAGGTGGTAGGTGTGTAGTGTTAGTTTGAATACTCACTCCTCAGTCTTCGACCAACTGGATCGCATGGCGCTTCACCCAGAGTGCATTTCAACTGTCTCTGAAGGTATCTCTTATCCTTTAACGCCATTTCCAGTTGGGCGTCCGTTACTTCCATTCTCCTACCCTCCGGAAGTCCTTTTTGTTCTAATCTCTTGGATATTAGCTCTGGTTTCTTACTCGATGACGCCGCCGTTTTAACAGTTGACGATGATGAAACTCCTGCTGATTCTGTCGATGGTGATGGCTGCTCTTGCTCTTTGGCAAAGGAAACGGCACAGATGGCCAAAACGAAGATGGCTAACAGTTTCTAAAATGAATTTGAGTTTCTTAAAATTTGAAACGAACCCAACCAAAACCAAATTGGACACTTTCTCATCTATCAAGTCAAAATTCTGACCACAAATCAAACCAACAAGATAACCTGAGTAGAACACGTTACAACAGGTGAGCGTCCATCTTGGAAGAACTACCCCAAACAAAATTTTAAAAATTTCTTAAATAAGCCAAATTCCCAGAAATAGTTTTGAAACCTTTGTCAAGATGATGCTAGAAACTGGAAGGAGAGACAGAAGAAGAGTTAAAGGTAAGAAAAAAAGAAAAGGAAATAAGAGAACTCGACATTGGCGTTTTCGTCCATCTTGAAACACCACCCCCCAGTACAGTTATTAAAAAAATTTTTTATAAATAACCCAAAAACCCCCAAAAATCTTTTTAGACCTTCACAAACATGACCTTAACTGTTATCAAAAATTTTATTTATAAACCAAAACAATAATTGAATTAAATAAATAAATAAGTAAAACGACTGAGGACTTACCATTGTTGTGTTTGTTGTTGTTCACGGGTGTCGAGACAGTGAGGAAGTGACGGATCAGAGGAAAAGATACAGTATTGGATAATACTTTTATCCATCGTCGGAATTCATAAGCTAAATTTAGTCACATTATAATTATCATTACTTTTCAGGTTCTCTTAGGTTTCCGAGTCGCGGTCGTGAGAAAGTTTAATAGCTCTCGCGGATTTAACGAAGCCATTTCCTCACTCGCGAAGTTTCTGGGTTCGTTGTTTTCGTTTAATTATTAACTCGAGGGTTTTTCGAAAGTACTTCCTCTTGATTTCAACCTGTTTCAACTGATTTCCGAACCCTATTTTCAATTAGAAGAAAACTTTCTCACAAATAATTAAGCCAGATGAGGGTCTTTGTCTTTAATTTTATTTATTTATTTTTCAATTAACGATTGTTATTAGAAAATACGTAACTACTAATAGTGTGGTTTTGGTAAAATTAGTCAAAAATCAATTTATCAACTTCATAATACCACCAAAAACAATTTTTTTCTCATACTAAAGTAAAAAATCTCAATAAAACCAAAATGGCGGTCGCGTCACGAAGTAAATTAATAATAACCGGGCTAATAAATTGAAAACAGCTTTTTATTTTATTACTGTGATACATATAAATACATTTTATTAATTATCTGGTAAAGAAATAACTTAGAATCACTCTCGAAATCCAAAAATAAAAAAAATTTAACAAAACCAAAATGACGGTTGCGTCGCGAAGTATTTTAAATTAGTATTTTCGGACTAATAATTTGACAATAGCTTTTTATTTTAATACTATAATAAATAAATATATTTTCTTAATCATCTATAAAAGGGGTAACTTAGAATCATTTTCGAAATCCAAGAAATAAAAATTTTTCGATTAACGAAAAATTAGCAAAACCAATATGGCGGTCGCGTCGAGAAGTAAATTAATATTTACTGAGTAAATAAAAATCAAAAATGGCTATTGTTGTGATGAAAAAATAGTTAAATAAATACATTTTTATTAATGAATTGATAATTAAATCTAATCTACAAGTAAAATAAAATAATTGGCTTAAAATTTTTAAAATTCGTTGGAAACGAAAACCATTTTGCCGTTATATCGAACGAGATATCGAAAAAATCGAGAAATCGAGAAAGCTGTGGGAATACGAAAAACCGTTTTTTCCTCCCTATTTTGATTTCTTGGTTGGGGAAGAGTTTGTTGGTGTTTTCTTTTACTTTTTTTTGACTAAAGTAATTTTATGATTTTGGTTGAATGATATGTATCGGTATTTTGAAATGATGTAAGTCCATTTTTATTTTTTTAATTGCTTTGAGGAAATTTTTTGATTTGTAAATGAGTTATTTGAAAAATTTTGATGAATGGTGACAGGTGAGCAATGTTTCTGTGAATTAGTGAATTAATTTTGTAAATGAAATTTGGGCGAGTTTAACCAATTTAATATGTATCCTGGGCTTATCTCATTTTTGTAATTGGTTAATTGTAAAATTCGTTTAACTTCAAAAGTGATAAATTAATAAAATAACTCAAAATGACTTGATTCGTTGGTAAATATGTCAGAAGAAGAATTTTTCATTTGGTCTGTCCTTTCGAAATCGACAGTTAATGTTTGGGAACAAAAGGTGAACGTTTTAATTATGTAAAAAGTGATTAAGGGCGAATTTCACTTGTTTTGACGGTGAGGGGGTTGCGATTTGATTTAATTACAAAGGGATTCCTCCAAGCCTCGAAAGTTGTTTCGTTTTTAGACGAGACTGGAACGTTAAATCCTCACAGGATGTTTGTTAACAAAAGTGAAAGTGGTCTCCGATCATTAAAGGTCCGTAAATAAGTATTAATTCGGTTTTGCTTTGGTAAATACGGTGTTGGAAGGAAAACCCTCTGTGTCTGGGTTCGTCGTACCCTCGAAACAGTTTTACTTTTTCAAAATTGTCTTAAGTGTGGCAGTAAGCCAACTGGAGGAGGATGAGCACTGGAAGATGTTATGCGAGTTTCGTTGGTGGGTTTTGACAGGGTCTGGGGAGATCCCTTAGGACAATGAAGGTGAGACTGAGACCCATGAATGTGATTTTGACCCATGACCTGTGACCCATGTTTCATGTGTGTTTGGGTCTTCTGAATGCTGTACTCTCTTCACTTCTATCTGTCTCTTTTCTCATCCTTTCTTCTCTTTCTCCTCTTCTCTTTCTTCTTTCTTTCTTCCTATCCTCATCTTCTCCTTGAAAGTTTTATTCTTCTCTTTTCTTTCTTCATCTGATCTTTCTAAATCTATCTTTCATATCATATGGACCATTATCTATCTTCCTCATTATTCTCCGGATTCTTCCATCTTCCTTTATTTCATTCGTTTGTTTTCCTCTTCATTATTTGTTCTATAGGTCTGTTCTTTTCTTCTTTAGCTATTCTTCATCTTTGTTCTTTTATATTTTCTGATTCGACTTTTCTTCGAGCATTCCATTTGTCATTTCTTTTCTTCTCTTTTCTTATAATCTTTCTTGTTTTCTTGTTCATTCTTCCTGTTCTCGTCTTTTCTTCATCTTTTCTTTTTCCTCTCCTCTTGATCTCTCTTTTCTCTGTCATTCATTTAAGCATGCCACTCTGATCTTTTTCTTTTCTTTCCTAACTTTTTCATCGACATATTGTTCGATTTCTTCTGTTGAGCCTCTTTCTTTTCTTTTTCTCTCTTCTCCAGGCTTTATTCCTTTTTCTTTCTTCTCGTTTCCTCTTCTTATTCCTTCTTCTATATTTTTCTTCCTTGTTTCTTTCTTTTTCTTTTCTTCTTCTCTCCATCTTTTTCTGTTTTCTCTTTTGACTATCTTTTCATTTTTCTTATTGTCTTTGTTTTATACTTTTCCTGTCATTTCTCTTGTTTTTTCTTGATCTTTTTGTCTTATTGCATTCTTTCCCTATCATCCTATGTTTTATCATCCTCTTTCTCTTGTATTTTCTTCTTCTCTTCTCCTGTTTTTTATGGTTTTTGTTTATGGATTTTTGATTTAAGGTCTCTTTCAGTTTTTGATTTTTTAATTTCCTCCGCTCTTTTTCAAAGAACCTCTCCTTTACTCATCTCTCTACGTCTTCATTTTAGTCTCTTCTACTACTTCCTAAGTCCCTAAACAATCCTCTCCAATTATCCTCCAAACTCCTTATCGCTTTTCCTTCTTCCTCCGTTTATGTCTTTCTCTTTGTCTCCTGACATCTTGGACCATATTTTGCTCCTCTTGTCTCCCCAAATCTTCAATCACACGATTGCTAAGCGAAGGCTAATCCCTATATATGGTACTGGATAGGCATCCAAAAGTTTTAGTCTCTCCAAAGGACGAATGACATTCAGTGGAGGATTAGCCCAGCCTGAGGGGATCGTATACTGTATAATACGAAGAAATTGCGTAACAGCAAACGTGATGTTTGTTTTAAATTCAAAACATGACTTTTGTCGATTTCGTTCGTGGAATTCGAAGAAGAAACCCATTTCCCATAATAATTAAAAATGTCGCCGCTTTCAGTCAACAATTAAGATTCGTTTCCACCTTTTAGTCGGGGACATTATGCCATCATGGTTACCTCGTTCCCGTGACCTGGCTAAACTGTTCCAGTTTCCTTTTCTTGGAATTGAGCTTTCGTCCTACTCGTGAATGTTTAGGCGAGAGTACGTCGATTTAAATCTGAATCTATATTATATATACTAATATACAGTATATTCGCCTGATTTATATCACTTTTTACTATTAATATTATGTGTAACTTACAGAACCAAATTTATTTTCCCCTCCACCTAAACACACAATTTGATGTCGAATTATTCATCGGCATATTTATTTGCTGACCTGTTTATCTATTTATTTATCTTATTTGTTTGTCTATGTACTTATTTATTTAAATAAATATTTATCTATTTACGATATCGGTTTTATTTCATTGAAAATCGGCCTGTCCACGGGTGCAGTTAGCAGTGGCGAATGAGGTAGAAACTTTTTGCACTGGAGGAGAAAACACTCGTCCTCACGTGACAGATAGTGTCAAACTCCAACCAGAAGAGGCAAAAGTGTGCATTAATTATGAAATAACCCCATTCACCAAGAACTCTTCATGCCCACTCGAAAGAGGAATTTATTTCGTAAATATTGTGCACTATTTCTGAGATGAATCTTTAGCAACAGCGTGCACAACTTTTGAAATAAGTATTCTCTGTGTGCATTAAATATGAAATGAGCTTGACTAACCAGAAACCCACTTTGTAAGAAGTATTCGATTACATAATTAATTCTGCTAACAACGATTCATTTCAAAAAGTATTGCACTCAATACATTGTAGTGTGCCTTATTTATGAAATAGAAGTGAGTTGAAAACGCGGTACAAATAATTGAGTAGAAGGAAAAGAAAAAAGAGGAGGAGAGGAAAAGAGAGAAAGGAAGAAAGAAAAAAGACAAGAGAAAGATATAAAAGAAGAGGACAAGCTGAGAAGGGAAAAAAAGAAGTAAAGAAGAGAGGAAGAAAGATGCGAGAAGAAGGAGAGAAAGAAAGAAAAGAAGAGAAAGGAGAGAATGAAAGAGAAAAGAGAAGAATGAGGAATGGAAAGGAGAAAAGAGGAGAGAAAAGTAAAGGAAAAAGTAAAAAAAGAGAATCTGAGAAGAAAAGAAGAGGAGGAAAGAAAAAAGAAAAGAGAAAAAGAAAGACGAAGGAGAGGAAAAAAGACGACAAAGAAGAAAAGAAGAATGAAAAGGTGGTAAGTCGTCGTCATAGCCAGGGGCTCACCGAACAAAAAGCTCAAACCCAACCCAACCTAACCCATCTAACCTAAGTTTCCAAGAACTTTCTCTGAGCTTTTTTGAAAGGAAAGTCTCAGCCTCCGACTCAGACCAGCCTCAGACTGAGAGCCTCAGTCAGACCAGTAGATTGTTCATCAATCCTCAAACTGTTTAATACTATTTTCTTAAACCAAGGAGGAAGACAGACAGAGATAAAGGCAGAGGGAGTGCGAAAAAGAGAGAAAAAAAAGGAGGGAAAGAAAAGAGGAAGAAAAAAGGAAGAGAAGACATGAGAGAAGAAGAAATGGAAAAGTTTAGAGGAAGGAAAGGAGGAGAGAGTAAAAGGAAGACAAAGGGGAGAAGAAGAAAGAAAAGGTGTCAAGACGTCATCGTAGCCAGAGGCCTTCCAAACAAAAACCTCAAACCCAACCCAACCTAACCTATCTAACCTAAGTTTGTTAGACATTCCCCTGAGCTTTCTCTGAGCCTTTAAAAGGACAGCCTCCATCTCCCAGTCTGAACGTTCAACTATTTAACAATCCTCAAACTGTTTAATACTATTTTCAAGAACAAAGGAGGAAGGTAGACAGAGATAATGGAGGGAAAAGGAGAAAGAAGAGAAAACAGAGAGAGAGTCAAAGAGAAGAGAAAAAACAAAAGAAAGCAATAGGGAGAAGAAGAAAAAAGAGAGGAGTGTAAGATGTTATCTTAGCCAGAGGCCTACCAACCAAGAAGGGGTTTGAAACTGACCCAAGAGCACTTGTTGGATGAGCCATCATCAACCTTCATTTGGCTTATTAAAAGTTAAACAACTAAATTTACCAAAAATGTAGCACTAAACTTTGCCCTAACACTATACCCCCTCGAGAGACTCATTCTAATGTTAAGAAAAAATTCTGAGCATAATTTGATCCACTTCTCAAGACGATTTGCAGTCACTGGCCTATCTGGTTAGTTAATGACTGTAATCTGCCATCTTCGAAAAGACTTTGGAGTACAAACCACAATTTCAACCTTCAAATGGCAAAACACTGACTTGAACCACCTATGAGAGCCTTATTAACCTCCTTTGGATAAAACTGAGTCACAAAAACTGACAAGTCACACCATACTGGTGATGTATGTTTGCACATAATCTGAATGAACAAGAACTTGAAACATTTCTTCAATGAAATTGACCTAAAGTATTACAAAGACAAGCCAAAAAGCTGATACATAACCCTATCAACATGGAAATCCTGATCTAACACAAACCATTTTCACCTTTTTTAGAAGTTCAGTACATTATCAATATGATCAACTGATCAAAGCAGCTAGCAAGAGTAATAGTTTCGAGTTGGAGCCCCTGTTAACACTCCATCATGTTAAAGAGTGAAGAATCTGAATGAAACTTGAATCGAACTCACATTCAACATCTTCAGTTTCATTATTTCTGCTGCTTGAGCCACCAATCTCATTACTGTGACCATGTTATTAGACAATCTACATCTCAAAACCTTTTTAAGAAGAATAATCAATTTGTATGATTGAAAATAAGAATTAGATAATCTAGTTATTAAAATTATTTATTTTTAATACATAATCACATTAACGTTTGCCACCAACTCTAGGCGCCGATTTCTGTTGAACCTTAACTGCCTTTTGTTTGGGAGCAACTTTAGTTTTAGTGATAGTTGCAGGTTTCTTAGTAGCCTTAACTGCTTTCTTCTGCTCTTTAGCAGCCCTAAAATACAGATCAAATCAACATTAACAATGTGTCAGACAAACACCACCATAACGATTGACTAATACATGAAAAATAAAACTACAAACCTAATAGCCTGTTCTCTTTGTGCTTTTCGAACTTCTGGCTTCATGTTTCTCTTAGCTAGAATTTCGGTCAAGGATGCACCGACGATGGCTCTCTGGAATTTTTGAGTCCTTCTTGTCCTCTTCTTTGCTTGTTCTTCTTCCTGACCTTTCTTATGTTTCCTCCTGTACAGGACAGTCCAGGTTACTTTCCTGGATTCCTGTGCATCAAGTGAGCTGACTCGCATTTCTTGTTGAGGAAGGTAAATACCTAAAAGGACAATACTTCCGTTTTGAATTGGTACAACAAATAATGGTATGGGAGTTATGCTTTTAATAAACTATGGAAAGGTTGAAATCGATTAACCTAACCTCAAAATCTCGATCAAATTTTAACAACTACAAGAGTATTTTATAAAATGATTATCTATAATCAAAAGCATAATTATCTTTTATGTTTGTTGGGAGAATTATCAAGTATGAAAACATTGCTTGGAAGTGATAAAGAAAGGAACAAATCGAAATGTTTACAAAGAAAAATTAAGTATTGAAACCGACCTTTCCGTCAGCTTTAACCATGGTCTTCCCATGGCCGGGGTAGATTTTGTAGCCACTGTAGGAGCACAAACCGATCCTGGAAAAACATAAAAACCATATTAGAGCATCATTTCGAATAAATAAATCAGGATTGAAGGGATATAAATCGATAAAATCAACTTACTTCATTTTGACGTAACTAACAATATGGCTGAAAAGATCAAAACGGATGTGACGTCATTGAAAGACGAAACAACGAGGAAGGCGGTGACGGCGGTATGTTGCCATGGAAAACTTAGTGTATTTGAGTTTACGGGTATTTTATTTCGTTAAAATGTGAGTCATAACCGTTAGAAATGAGTTACAGAGCAAGGTATACGTTTCTTTTGGGCACTCAGATGCTTTTGATAATAGCGGACATTTTGTTAAACGCTTTGTCTGAGTTTGCGAGACCTAAACCCGAGCTACAACTCGTCGCTTTCATGTAAGTAGCAGGAAGCTGGCTTTGTTTTGGTTTAAAACACCCTAAATTAATCGACTGATTCAATTCCAGATTCCAAGATGTCCTCATCCTGATTTCGTTAACGGTCACGCTCATCAGTTTCTTCTCCACGCATGTGTTCCAAGCCGGCTTAGTCGAGCTATTATTCGATAGATTTCGTCTCGCCATTTTGATATCAGTTCTCTACCTCATAATCACGATTGCTCTTCACGCTTGTCTGCTATCCGTTCGCTGGCATCATCCTTTGCAGTTCACATGGTCCAACGGTCTCACCGCCTATTTCGTGTGTCAAAGGATATGTGAGTATGACCAAGGAAATCATTTACGTTTACAAATCAACAAACATTTTAAAAATGATATTTATAAGCGTTTTATAGCGCTATATTCGCATAATACATTTATTACAAAAACAAAAGAGAATCGCAATGTTTTGACTAGATAGACTAACATAGTAAATGCACAGATTAACTGACACGATCAGACTCATCACATTGTCTAACGAAAATCGTTAATTAACTACCGCGATAATCATTCTAATCGACTTTTTTCCTTTTCTCTAAAAACAGTTTCGCCAGTCTATTACTACTCGACTAAAAGAGCTATATTAAGGATAAGCGATCCGAGATTTTATCAAAACCTGGATTGGATCAGTCAGAGAATGTTCGACAAACCCTGACCGAAACCACCCATCGTCAAGTGAGCATTTCAAAAACCCGACTTCCAATTTATGTATAATTCTCTAAAATATAATTCATTTTATAAATTGTATATATATACATCTCCATTCTTTCTATAATTTTAAAACCAAACTCAACTCCTATTGGTTAATAATTAAAGTCTTTCGCTTAAAAAACGCAAGAGAGAGCCGCTCCAATCGTTCTGAGATCTAAATGCGAGGCAATACAAGCAATACCCCATGAGAGTGGGTGTGAAACGTGAAGTTATAACCGGAAGTCAAATATCTCGAACTCCCGGAAGTGGATTGAGTTTCTTTCTAAAAACGTTTCCTATCGGTGAAGTTTTCGAGGAATCACAAGCATCTACTCGCTAACAACAAGCAGAAAAGAAATAAAAACAAAAATCTCCCTCTCGGCTAGAAATTTTGGAAAAAGAGGTTTTCGCGACGAACCTCCGCGAACCTAACAACTCAAAAATTTTAAATCTACTCCTAGTCAGACCTAATCCTAATCCTAATTAATAACAGTCTGTTTGAAAAGAGAATTAACCTAATCGTAAAATTTTTGTACAGGATTTCAAAAAGGTTTCGTTTGACATTTAGAATGGAATCTGATTTACGTGCAAAAATAAAACTTTGTCTAAGAGATTTGGATCTACTGTGAATGAGGATCTTTTTATGTTAAAACTATTTTGTGTTTCCGCGGAGATTTTCCCCGGTAGAACGGCGCAAGCAGGAACGCAGATGTATTTATCCGCAAGAAGTGCTAGATTAGAATATTTCCTCCGGTTTCCTGCCCACCATTGAACCGGACACGAGTCTAGAGGTGGAGTCTGGTCGCTGAGGAATTGATTATACTCGATGTTTGCGTTTTCCGATGGATCTACTTTAACCTTCTTGCAACTGTAGTTCCCCAACAAGAGCTCCATACCTGGAAGATATAGACAAATCGTTGAAAGACACCTCGAGATGGAAAAAAGGGTGGAAGAAGATAAAGGGATGAAAGGTAGAAAGAAAAGAAAGAAGAAAGAAAGAAAAAGAAAGATAGAAAAGAAAAAGAAAGAAGATAAAGGGAAGGGAAGGAAAAAGGAAAAGGAAAAGAAAACAGAAATAAATCAGAGAAAAATAGAAAACATCTCATGAGAGAGAGGATTTTCAAAGAACGAAGAGAAGAGAATGAAAAAGAATGAAAAAGAAAAAAGAAAGAAAAATATAAAAAGAGAGAGGAGAGAGAGAAGAAAAGAAAAATAAGAAAAGGAAAGAGAGAAGAAGGAGAAAAGGAAGAAAGACGAGGAGAGGAAAGAAGAGAAGAACAGAAAAGAGAAAAAGAGTAGAGAGAAGAGAAAGGAAGGAAGAGAAGAAAGAAAAGGAAAAACGAGAGAAGACAAACCTGACAGTCGTCCTTTCTTAGCAACTGGTTCCTCTGTCGCTGGTTCTTGGTCTTCAATCACCTTCGTCAACATTCCTTTGATTAGTTCTCCTGTCGATGCTTTCTCTTCGTCACTTGAATACGGAAGTAACTTAAACCTGGAACAAAATTCTTTCTGTAATCACCCTCCACTCCTTAAACCCAAAACGACTAAACCGTCCTCACGAAAGACACCCACTCATACCTTGGATCTAACATCGTTGCTATTTGCAGAAGAGGAGATATCTGTTCGTCGTTATACCTAAACGACAGATCATCCACGATTGTCTTTTTTAACTGCTGAAGCGTAATCGAATCCGTTTCCTTTTCTTTAAGTTTGTTGTTGACTACTTGCCAGAGGAGAGGTTTCAGAAGAGATATCAAAGGAATTTTCTCTTCGCTGAGGGTCATTAAGGTCACCTAACAAACCAAACAATACACTCAACCTTATGTTATCCTGACACCAAAACAAAACCAAAAATCTTACAAAACATTTACCTTAAAAGGTTCTAAAACTGTTATCAAATCCTGAATGACTTCCCAATCAGTTTCCAAAAGTTCTAGACCGCTTTTTAACGGATATTCGATTAGATCTTGTAAAATATTTTCTATTATATCTCTTTTAGCCAAGAACTGTTCCAGCATATTCAAAGTAGTCACCCAAAACGTGTCGCTATCGAGTTGTAAAGTTCCTTCAACCTAAAACAAATTAAGAACAAAAATTATAATTAGTGACTCATGTGACCAATACTTTTGGGTGAAAGAAGACTATCCTCAGATATCTAAAAATGGCGACCAATTAAAAAGAACTCAATCACAGTTTTCTCAAAAACATAACATCACAAGACTAAACTATGTACAGGAATAAAACTGAGACCTAAAAAAATTAAATCCAATACCCACCTCCGACGCAGATTCTTGAACCGTTAACGACTCCACAGCATGAGAATTTCTCAAAATGGCGGATATGATCCTCGAACCTTGGCGACGATCTCTTTGATCCCTTCGTTTTCAAAACAAAGTTTCATGCATTCCTAAAAACCAATCAACACAAAACCAATTTTATTCTTCTATTTAAGAACTCATAATTGAATTTTCCTTCTCGTAAAAACTACTCCCAACGAAAAATCTATAATTTTAAGGTCCAAAGGTTTCAACCGACGCCATATTCGTTTTAAAGATCTAAAAAAATTTTTGTTTCACTAAAACTACGACTCATTCAAGTTTTTTTATACTATAATAATATTGATACTTTTCTTTTACTAATTTATGACATGTATTTGATATTTTTTTTAATTCTAAAAAAGTTTGATGAGATGAAAGATGTGATTATGTCAAAAAATTGAAGTGACGCGACCGTTACTTTCGAACGAACAAATATCGAATCGAGTTATCGAATGAGATCGACTCTCGAATAAGAAAACGTTCATTCCAAATGAAAAAACCGTTTTTGTCTTTTACAAATTTTTGAAATGCTCTTTCCTTGCACTTAATTCTAATCCTAAAAATGTTGAAGAATTATTAATTCGTTTATTGAGATAATTTATTCTGATTTTGCTGACAGATTATTACGTCGCCATTAAATTTGTTTCGATTTTGAATTTTGACGTGGTTGTATAACATACAGTGACCCAACGTAAAATGTTATATAAAGTAATAAGAAAGACTTAAAACAAGTTGTACTCGGTCCAAATATGTCTGTCTTTAACTAAATAAGACAATTCTAGTTAACAACCGAAACACGAACATAGTATAAAAAAGAAAGTCAAGAATTATTCTGCACTAGGTCACGTGACCAAACCACATTCTCACAATCCTTTTACTCTCCATACAAACCTTTATGGTATATTCAAAACAAGGTATCAACGTGTATCCTTTATTATACATGGCTGCTAGGATTTCTTCTCGAGCCGTTGCAAAGGTAACAGCCGTCACTTTACCATAGTCTATATTCCACTCTGATAAAACAGATTCCAGAATGTGTTCCCATGCACTTGAATCAATCGTCGGGAGAATGTGAATGGTGCTTAAAACCTGAGAAAAAGATTGCTTTTAATTCATTACAACTAATCAAGTTTAGTATAATAAAATTTCCTTGGTTTGTGATATTTTGCTCATGATGTCAGTCAACTAGTTATTCGTTTAGTCCCAATGAATTTCTTATCAGCAGTTATCACACATGTGGTTCGAAAGCATATTTACCTGCCTCTCACTTATTGATTTATGTCAAGTGGCTTTGATTCATTGATAAAAGTATCGACTAAAGCTCTGTCTTATAATTTATAGTGTACAAGACCACAATTTATATTTTTAGAAAAATGATTTTATTTTATTACCTTACAAACAACAGCATTGTTGGCGTTTTGATAATACAAACTAACAGTAAGAAAACTTTGGTTGTTGAATGATGTCCATTCTTCCAGAGTTAAGCCAACATCAGAACTCAAATTACAGATTTCAATCTGAAGATTCTAAAACACAAATAATTTAAGCTTCGATTATAATTATTTAGTTTCATTTTGGAAAATGAGATCATCTTTTAACTAAAATCCATCTCCACCTCTTTAGTCATCTTGTAGATTTTTGGTATTAGATCATAAATGAGTTTCATTGTGCTCGGAATTTCACATGGTGATTTAAGTGTGACCAAAAGTCTCTGGAATCCCTTTCCATCGACAACTTGAGGTGACTGAAGATCAGATATGACAAAGTTAGCTATGGCATCTGTAACTGACCTGCTTTCTTCAGCAGTGACATGAGGAAACTAAAAAGAAATAAATATGATGTTATTTCCAACAGGAAAATGAATATGGTAATTAAAAATTTTTGTAAGGAACTACATAAAACTACCATTTTTTTGGGAATAGGTGAGTAAACATAACTTTCCTCGATTTCAGTGCCATCCAGAGTGAAGACTTGAGGTGGTTCTTCTGATATGTAGAAATCACCATTAGTACTTCCTTCATCAGGCATCAGCTGGTCTTCTTGCTTTAGCTTAACAGGTTTCTTTACGACTTTTGTCTTTGTGTTGTCTTGAAGTGCTACTTGACTTTCTATTTTAATTAATTCTGTTAAATGTTTGTTTTGTAAATGCATTCTGCAAACACCCAAACAAATAAATCAATTAGAATTTTAACTGTTATAAATGTCATTTGGCGATTACACAAAACTGACAAATTTTGGGGTAGATGGTTATTAGAAACTCGAAGCAAAGGGTTTTCCTCATTTAAACAAGATATAGACAAATGAAGACATAATACAGTGTAAATGAGTTTGAATCTCATTTTTTACACTTAGATATAACCGGAGGGGACTCAATCACTTTGCTAGTCAGGTGCTTTAGTCACTTAACCAAAAACCTCCCATAAAACAAAGTAAAAACCATTCAGAGGAAAAATTCAACAGTTAATAGGTTAAAACCAACAACAAAAATCTCACCTCAAGTTGCTCGTGTTTTTATTGTAAGCAATTTGAGATTTGCACAATATACAAATTATTTTAAGTTTTGTTATTATTTCTCCTTTATCTGTGGCTGGAAATCCAAAATATTTCCAATAAATACTTCTCATAGAAACAGGTACAACCAGTTTTTTATAAGTATACACTAGTGAATCTGAAGATGTGGAAGGAGTTGCCATTCTGAAAGAAAAAATTTTGACAAATAAATAAAACCCAATCCAAGCCAACTTTGTCTCCATTTTTTCACTCTTTCCTCCCACATTTATACCTACATAAATAAATACTTATCCTCCTGGTAAGCATGAGAAAAATCAAATTTATAGTTCTAATCTAAGATTAAGAAAAAAAAATTTTTTTTCCGCTTCTTACGCACAAACATATCCATATTGCACTGTTTTAGAAACAGCCAATTAATAATTTACTAAACGACAAGATTAACCTTGAGTCGAACATACATTATGAATAATATATAAAATTTTTCGTAAGAAACAAAACCCGAATGAAAGAAGTTTGTTGTCGGGGTTCACCGGTTGTCGTATATTATTTGCATTAAAGAAAAATTATTTTTGCTACGGATAAAACTCATTGATTTTATCACGATTCAAGTTTATTACATAAAGGAGGGTTCTGACTAATTTCCGTTTTCATAACAAAGCCGAAACGATTATTTAACGGTTAAAAAACGAGGATGAATCAATTAAAAGTCGTTACAATCTACGTACAAATGCTTAATCATTTACCTTCTCTTCAATCGAGATCAAGAGAGTTGGAAATTCTATCGAATATCGAGTTCTCGCCTTCAGGAAACCTCGCTAGCAAAAATCGTTCGATTCTTGGATTATTGCCACCGCGCAGACTCACAACGGATCGATATTTTCCTTTGCGAGAAAAGCAGAAGATACGTTTTGCATGGAAAAACAAAATTATCTGTTAGCCGCAAGTTGGTGATTTTGTTTAAAAAAAGTTTTTCTTTATTTAAATATCTGAATCGCGTCGCGTTTCGGTTATAAATCGTTACTTTCGACTTTTAAATATGTCGAGGAAGAAAAGCCCGGACGAAATAACCGGGGGAATTTTGAACATCGCCTGTGAGGAAGGCAGTATTGGAGAGGAGGACGATGGTAAGGTGTTGAATAACACAGATAATGGAGTTCTCGAGCCAGGTGCTCGAATGAAAGCTCTTGCCGAGCGTGGAAATGCCCTCGAAGTCGATCACAATATACCCCCTAGGCGGTATTATCGATCGGGGTTGGAGATGGTTCGAATGGCTGACGTTTACTACAAAGAGGGGAATCTCGAGAATGCGTACATCCTCTACATGAAGTTTATGACCCTCTTTTTGGAAAAGATCCGGAAGCATCCAAATTTTAAAACCGTCTCCGTTGTGGATAGAGCCCAAAATGATGCCAAATTGAAGGAAGTACTTCCTAAAGCTGAGAAATTGAAGATGAAGATATTACAGCTGTATGAACAGGAGCATAAGATTTACCTCGAGAAGCAAGTAAGTGGAAATGTTTTTTTATTTGTTACTAAAATAACTTCGTACTGAAGCATAATGACTAATTCAAGGTCAAATGATAACAGCTGGGTTCAATCATTAGTTAAAAGTTATCTATAAAATGTTATCGAAGTGTCCTTTTGTCATACGAACTGACATTAAAAGATGTCCATATTTTTTTTAATAGGAAAAATTGAAATTAGAATTGTTGGAAAAGAAAAAAGTTCCAGAAGAACAGAAAAAAGAGGAAGAAACCAAAGCTGATGATATTCCAAAACCAACATATGATGAGTAAGTCAATCAACCTGAAACAATGAAATGGATTTTATGATCGAGATGGGATATTAATGCTGAACTTTTCATGATTTCAGACAAGGGGCAAAGCCAAAGGTTGATCGAGCTACAAAACCTGCTCTCTTGAGACCCTTATCTCAGATCACTGTGGCTCTTCGGGACATCATAGTTCCTTCAAAACTCATGTCCAAGTTCTTGATCCTTGCTGTTCGCAATACTGAGCTTAACAAAGAAACTTGTGGAATACTAGCTGGTGTGTTACAACGGGATCAACTCTTCATATCACATTTGCTGATACCCAAACAAACAGGAGGAGCTGATTCATGCTCTACTGAAAATGAGGAAGAGATTTTCGCATTCCAAGATGAACATAATCTCATCACTTTGGGTTGGATTCATGTGAGTATAGGTCATACAAGAAGACTTGGTCATGTTTCAAATTGCTTTCAGACTTGTTCCAACCTGTAATTGGTATAAATGTTTTTTATAAGAACGTATTTTGGGCGTTGATATCGCGGCCAAGGTCGCGTTTCTCATTACTTAAATTGATTTTGTTTTGTGATCACCAGAGCGTGAGCACCAATTTTGGCTTTTTTATTTGCAGACACACCCGAGTCAAACGGCTTTCTTGTCTTCGGTCGACTTACACACACATTGTTCATATCAGTTGATGATGCCGGAAGCTCTAGCCATAGTTTGCTCGCCGAAGAATCAGGAGAATTGTTTCTTCATGCTGACTCCTGAATACGGCCTCGATTTCATCGCCAATTGTCGGCAGACTGGTTTCCATCCGCATCCAACCGAACCGCCATTGTACAGGGTATGTGGCCCAATTCCCTGTAAATTGGCTTTTGAATAAAAAACCCGTCAATTGATTTGGCATTGAATACACCTTCCTGAGTTTAGTTAATTTGGTTTCCAAAAAATGACTTTTTTGTTTGTTCTCAAGGTCACTTAAAACCTGGTCTTCGTTTTCCTCTCATTCGAATGTTTTGTTTTGTCTTTTACAGAAAGCTGAACACGTTAAGATCGAAGACCTACCTGTGGAGGTAGTAGACCTGCGGCGAAGATGACATACGGTTGTGACCGATTTGAATCACGCGTGTTCGAAGAAATGCTTCAACTTGGAGTTCATCATCCACGAACCGTAAATGCGTTTACCACCTGATCAAGGGAAAACGTGATTCAATGGTCACTTCTAAAAAATTTTATCAAACAAATGAAAGAATCAAAAAGAAAACAAAACAAAATCTCTTGAAATGAGTCGTAAGCTTTAATGTCTTGCCACAGATTTTGCGAATCATTTATTGGGGGACGTCTTGTCGTCACTTGATATTCCTTTTTTTTATTCACTTTAGCTGGTTTTTTGTGTGAAAGTGGTAACAAGTCTTACTTTTTGTATCCGACTTCAATCAACTTAAAACTCATTTTATAAGCATAAGCCAACTTTCAAATTATATTCCAGACATCCAGAAAGTCATAATCAAAATCAACCCGAATTATTTGTCTTTATTTTTGGTAAAGAGAAGCTGTTTTTTAAAGGCGAGAGTCGAGATTTGAAATTGGTTGAGGGAATCAAGGAAACAAGATGGCGGATGATGAGTCTCGTATTTGAAACTTTGCAATTTCATATCAATTTACGGCCCCGTCGCAAAAAATAAACAGAATATAGGCTAAGTGGAATGTTCTGCCGACCTCTCAGCATCAGAACATAACTAATAAACAATTAATAATCAGTTATTAAAGAAATAATTACTTTTTTAAATAAGGAAATGAAAAATCGACATTTTGTTTTCAATTTTCGCCGATAGGGGCGCTGCTGTGAAGGGTTCGTTGGGTTGATTCTTCAATATTTTCAAAGTAAAAAATTTTTTTCTTGCTTTTTGTGGTTTTCTGAAAGTCTAAATGACATTTAGAGCTTTCTTTGGGTCCCTTCATAAAGGGAAGGCATTTAAGGGAGCTGACATTTTGATCTATTTATTTAAAAAACTGAACTGGAGAAAAGAAACCACTTTCCAAAATGAAAATAGTTCTTGGTCTCCAATAATTAAATATTTTTTTTGTATATATTCGATATATCAAATCGTGGATCTCATAATTTTGCTGATTTATATCGTCGTGATATGTATATTATAAATCTTATGACTTTAAAATATTCCTTTTTGGTTGTTTTTTTGTTTGAAAATTGTTAGAAATGCAGTGAACTCTTGCTTTTTATGAGTTGAGTTATCTTCCAAAACACGTTCACCGCCTTCTTGATGACGCATTCATGTCATCAACGATTGGTTCGTGATGAGCTTTTGATGGAAGGATTTTCCGAAATGGATTTTCTCTTTTGTTTTCCAATTAATGCTTAGAAGAAATTTTTTTTATTATTTTCTTCTCAGCAGATTAAAACTTGATGTTGTTAGCTTGTGATTTCGTTGTCGTCGTCTTAAAAATGTCTTGTTGTCTATTTTAAAGGATTAGCCGTGACTGTTGTCTATATCATTATATATATTATAACTAATAATTATAAATTGTGTCACATACCTTTGATGTCATTCTCTCTATCTGTGTGTTTAGAACGATTTAGAACTTAATGCTATATGGATCTGTGTTGCACAGGAACCAGGTGTTCTGAAACAATTATATATAAATAAATAAGTATAATATGTGTATTAATATAACTCGGCAAACGCAATTATATTTCTTGGAAAGAAATCGATTTGTATTTTGGGGAAAAGGAAATTATATGTTAGGAAAGAATTTGATTGGACAATATTTGCGTCTGTCTCTCTGTCTTACATTATCAACAGTGATGCACTTGACGTGATAAATTAATTTTTTTTGCACTTTATATTATTTATATTTACATATATATAAAAGAAAGAATGAGAAAGAAACCGTAAATAAAAAGAATTATTGTTGTTATTGATGTTATTGTTGATGTGTTGTATATATTTGATATCAATGTGGTAATCTGCTTTGCAGGATGTGAAAGGAAAACAATTCAAATGAAAAAGAGAAACGTAAAAATTATTAATAAAAAAATACTCGTGGCATTTCTCCTTATTTTTTGTCTTTCGTGATGATTCGGTGATATTTTTAGAATATTGTGAAACGTCTGTGTATATTAAGAATAATTAAATGTGTCATCCTTATTCAATTATGATATTATATTTGTTTCCTGTCTTTGTGGTCAATTGATTGTGTTATTTTAATTATCCTCTCCTTTTCCAAGATGTCGGGGACTGATATTTTGAGATATTTAGTTGTAGTTGGACTGCTTTGGTGAAGTTTAAAGATGGAGAAAAAAAACTTTTAATGCTACATGACGCCATACTACCTAAAACTGCCCTATAAAGAAGTTATATTGTCGTTTTACTGATATTCTTTTGAATTAGTGTAACATAAAAAGACGGATTACACAAGCACTACATTAGCACAAGAGTAACACAGAACTGACCATGATTTAGTCATTCGATGATTAGTCTTGTGTGTGAGAGTAATCAGGTCAACCGTAGGTTCCCTAGTTTGAAGAAACGACAATGAACAACCTGTCGTCTGTGGCTGGTTAAAAACTTATCAGAATTTTGTAGAGAAACAGTTAGATATACTGTATACTGATTTGTACACCCTCTAGGGCTTTACAATGATTCGAGAATGACAGCACTTAGACTTTGGTAACACTAGAAGAACGTCGAGTGAGTGCTGCATGTCTCTCCCATTTTATTCGAAATATATACAGCAAACAATCTTAATAATATATGTCTCATACTGTCTAATATCTTGATGATAATGTCTTGAAGAGGTAGCAAACAGTAGAAGTGCATGATCAGCACATTGCAGAGGTGGAATTTGGAGCAATTTGGCTTTATCAAATCACGGGTGGACCCCAAGAATCTGTTGAGAACACAACAGTATCATATTATAATACAAGTGTAATATTAACAATATTCAGTTAAAAAACTAAACCAAGTCTGCCACCTTGTCAATATTACAGAATAAACTCTTCAGTCCAAAACCTATACTAGGAAAATGAAACTAACTCTCCTGGACCACGACTTATCTTCTAAAACCCAGATTTCAAAAGCAGATCAGCAATCACAATCAGCAGCAGAGCAATCCCCCCTCCTCACTCACTCATCAGAAATTAATTTCCCACAATCAGACTATAATCAGGTGGTCCAAACGTTATTAAGACAATAAACACAAAGAGAGAGAACATTAGGACTGAAAGCTTAAATCAACACGACTATACAGAGAAAACCGCAGCACACAATCTCCTCCACCTCAGAGCTCCATCAACAGATCAATAACAAAGTGGTTAAAGCTTAAAACTCTCACAGTCGAGTAGAGGATTTGGATTAATACTACCCCTGAGTGTGGGGGGATGGTTGTTGTGGAAATGATAAATATTAATTTGAAGGAAAAAACTGAGAACCGACTTAAGTTTATTTTAAAAAATTTATATACGCTTCTCACTCACACAGGGAATGGAAGATTAAAAAGTTTCCCTAAGACACTAAACCATAAAAGATAATCACACTGTATATAAAAAAAAGTTTTCCAGTTTCCTGTCACTTCAAAAAAAATGATTCAAAACATTTCAGCGACTGACACCACAAATAATCAAGCACGTGACCATGTCCTAACTCTTTCCCTCCTCTAATTAAGTCCTAAAATATTTTAGAATATATATTTCGTATAAATAAAGATGGAGGTCGTTTAAGGGCATTTCCTCTCCACTTGAACCTTTCCTCCTTCTTCGTACTCCTGAGCAGAGATCCACATTTGTTGGAAAGTCCCGATCGACGCCAATATTGAGCCTCCGATCCAAGCTCCGAACCGCCTTTCTGCTGCTCCACTGCACGCTATCATTTTCAACCTCATCGAAGTTGGAATCCTCACGCTCAGATCTCGATTCAAACGTTCTGGAAATCCTTGAAGGAAAGAATTCCCGCCTGTGACGACTACGCTCGAGTATAGAGCGGGTCGAACGTCGACATCGCACATCCCGACGCTCGTCGTCACGATATGTGCGACACCCAGCATTGTATTCCCGACCATTCCTTTCATCTGAACCATACTTGGATCGAACAACGCTTCCGGAATCCTGAACCTGAAATTTAAAGAACCAATCCCATAATTCTTAGTCTTGTTTCACACCTCCCTGGGTCATGTGGAGTCATTATTACCTTTCACAACTGAAATCTTGATGGTAGCCGTTGGGGAACTCGTAATGAACTGCAGGAATCGTCGATACTTGTTTCTCGTCGTAGGGATTTTCAGCTACCTGAAGAACGCTCATCTGAAAATCCTGTACAACTCGTTTTGTCATGTAATTGTGCCATGAGGACCTCACTTCTGGAAGGTTGCTCTTCTTCACCCATTTCGGTTTTTCCTTATCTTTGACCACCTCTTTGCTTCCAATCATGTAAGGTGGAATAACTTCAATATCATTTTCAGCAAAGTACTGTTTGCATTGCATCGTTATGTAATCACCTCCTAGAGGGGATTTAACAATAGCCTGAGAAAGTACGAAACCATCTTGAACTGGAACTGCTGAGGTATGTGTAGCACCACTATCCACAACAATAGCAGTTGACCTCCCATTGGCAAAAGCAGCCAAAACTGCATTTTTAACTAAAAAGAAAGCTGGAACATTATATTTCTCAAACATCAATTCCATGAGCTTTTCTCTTTTGTTTCGAAGATTCCAAGGAGCTTCAGACATGAGTACAGGATGATACTCTGATTCTGAATAAATGACTTTGTTATATGTATAATCCAAAACTTTCTCAAACAAATCCCAGTCTTCGATCATCCCATCTTTCATATATGTTGTCACATCCACATTTCTCCTGGGCACATTTAAATATGTTGTGTCTATGTAGTACTTTTGTTTTCTTTGTGTTATGCTTGATGAGTTCGGTTTTTTTTCCTCAGCTTCAACAGACTCACCCTTGGTCGGACTGATACCCTCACCAATACCTATTTGAGCAGGGATTTCAGCTTTTGGTGTGTCTTCTTGGGCATACCCCACTCTGAGTGAATGATGCCCTATATCAAACACCAAAGCTCCGATTTCATCTCCACCATATAACATTGCTCCACTCATTTTTGTACTTTAATAACCTGCAACACAACATAATGCTAACTCATCCAAATCTCAAAACAAACTTCTAATTATAATCAAACGCTAATTAAGTGATAGTTCTTATTACTTTTAATCTCAAAATGCAAACAACACTACGAATAGTTAATAAAAATCAACAACAAAACACGAAACCGGGTTCTAACCAAATTTGGTTAAATCAAGGCGTTTTCGTATTTTACCAATCACCGGTTCAAAAATCAAAATAAAGTCTATCTCACATACCTGATTGTAATGACAAGTTAAACAAATACTGTATTATAGCGATCAATAACTTTACAGAAGTGAACAATTCAAACACGGAGGAAAGCTTTATTTGCATCTAAATGTTTGGAAACAAGCCATCTTGAATTGACTACTACGGTAATCTTTGTGTGTCTTTTTCAACTCCTTTTAATCGTGCTTTTTATTTATTTTATTATAATAATAATCTAATTTAGGCATTATTATAATTTATAAACTACATTATTAACTATAAATTTAATTTTTGTGCAGTGAATTAGAAGGTTAATGTGATTCAAATGTTTTTTACAGTTTTTAATTTGATTTCCTTTTGCCGAACCCTCCAAAACTTTGTAAAGACGCGTTGTTTCGCCGGTCGGGTGCCATTTTGTTAAATCAGAAAAAAACTTTAAATTTTAAGTTAATCTTTTTATAGTGTTTAAATATGATGTCAAGTGTTTTGATTAATTGTTTTGTTAAGTTCTCGGTGAGTGAATTCAGTTGTCTTTCTTCAAAAAGGACAAAAACTCATTTCAAGATGGATTTCTTGGAAACTTGAACAGGTAGGTGTACTCAGAATTAGAGAAAAAAAATTTTTTTGTCAGACTGTGATCGTTTGACGCTTCAGACAATTCCCGTTAGATTTATTTCGTATGACAAAAAAATTCAAATTTGCATGATTGAATCTGATTCGAAATGGTAGATCGTAAAAAGTGAAGCAAAAGGGATTTAAGGAATAGAGTAGGCTTATAAACAAAATGGAATGGAGCTTACATTTTATTCGAAATGATTTCTTCTCCTCCTTTTTTTTCCTTTTTTATTCCCTCTCTTTCCTTTCATGAATAATTTTCGTTGTGGAAATTCAATTTAGGTTTTGTGTTTGTTGAGTTTTGTACGAAAGCTTTTTGAGAAGAGGAATTTTTTATTAGAGTTTCCTATCATTGGGAGTCTTATACGAAACGCTGTAAAACATTTGAAAAGCAATTTCACTAATGAAATTTATACTGAAATATATCCACCTCATAAAAATGAGGTCTGAGAATGCAAAAAATGGTAAAGTTTTATCTGAGAAACTTCATTCTCAATAGATTTAAAAGTTTTAATGTGTTTCACTTCCACTTACATAAGTCACGTGACCCCAAAAACGTTGGGATAGTGATATACCTAATTCAACCACTTTTCACATTCTGTCCATATCCTGGTAAGTAACTACTCTCAGCTCTTAAACTTGTAATAATTCTTCCGGACAAAATCTTAAAGAACAAAAGGCGGACATGAAACAAAAACACAAAAATAAGAGGATTGAAAGAGGAAGGAAAATAAGAAGAAAAGAAGTAGAATGAAGAAAGATAGAGGTAAACAAGAACAAAAGGAGAAAAATAAAAAAAGAAATAAGGAAAACAAACCAGACCAAAGTAAGAAGAAGAAATAAAACAGGAAAAATATCCGAAATAAATTTTAAAGGGATGGAAAAAGAAAAAGAAAGAACAAATCAAGAAGGAAAATAATAAAAATACACTACTAAGAAAACACTAAATATAGATAAAAGAAAAGAAAAAGACAGAACCAAGGAAGTGGAGAGAAAAGGCAGAAGGAAAGAAGAAGTCTCTGAAGGAGAAAAGGAAAGGTAAAAGAAGAAAAAACTAAAAACTCAAGAAGAAGGCAAAAACAAAAAATAAACAAAAGGAGGAAGAAGAAAAATTAGAAATAAAAATGGAAAGGAAATTAATAATCAAAAAAACCTAAATGATCTAGAAAAATAGAGGAAGAAAAAAAGATGAAATTTATAGACGACTAGAAGAATAAAGTTCAGGAAAAAGGGAGAACAAAAACGGATAAGATGAACAAATGAAACATATGAAAAACTACAAAATGAAAAGAACGATGGGAAGGGAAGATCAAGCAAATAGAAGGAAAAAGAAAAATAAAAATGTAGAAAAACAATAAAGAAGATAAATGGAAAAATATAGTATAAAATGAAAAAGTAGTAAAATGGAAAAAAATAGAAAGGAAGAAGAAGGAAAATTAAGAGATTAGGAAGAATTAAAGAATACAATAAAGAAGACAAAGAAGAAGAAAGAAGAAAAAGAAGAAAACGGAGAAAAATTTTGAAATGGATAAGAAAAAGAAGGCGACAGAAATACAACCAAAAAACTCAGTCATTGTAATAAAAAAATGGAGTCAGAGAAGAAACGAAAAGAAAAAATAGTCAAAAGTACCTGAAGAAAAAGGAAGAAGAAGAATCTACAGTGGAAGAAGAAATAGGAGTGAAAAATAGAGATAGTAGGAACAGGAAAACAATAATCTAAACCAAAAATCGAATTTCAGGAGAAGCAAAAGAGAAAGTGGAACAGGAGGAGGTGAGGACATCAACAGCAGAACCTAAAACTTAATTCCTGAACCTAACTTTAACGAACCTGAAAATGAGAAAAAAAATTTTGTGCGATGGCCGGGAATCGAACCCGGATCAACTGCTTGGAAGGCAACTATGCTCACCATTACACCACCATCGCATCTTGACGCTCTCGCATCATCTGAGTCACTTTCAATCGAAAGAGATCATTGCCGTCGGCCATTTTGTGATTGATTGCCTTTCCTTTCATTATTTACCAAAAACGTTTAATTAATAAATAATCAACTTTATTAATTCCTTTTCAAAAATTTTTTGTGATTTTTTACAAAAATGAACGCGAGGGCAAGCGAAGTGGGGGCGATCTGTACGATTGACGTCATTTATAATGCTAATCCAATTTTTTATTTCCATTTCTGTTTCTGACTCGGGGAAATTTAGAAATTTTCAAATTTCCTTTTATCTTTCGATTTCTACTTAAAATGGCGAGTCGAAGAGTGAACAGAGTTTCCCAGATCTGGAAGAGGAACGTTTGAGGAGTTCATCATTTTGTTTAAATGCGAACTAGTTTTGAAGGATGCAGTTAGATGGTGGCCAAACAAGTTCTTGCGGATTTTTTAGGCGACGAGACGGACGAGATTGTTGTTCTGGTTTCCATGTTCGTAGGTCACGTGGCCTAAGAAGATGAGGCAAGGACGTTTTGTCTGATAAGAGATTGAGGAAGTAGTTGACGGCTTTTATGGATTTGTTTTTCTGTTTCTTGGTTTTAGTTTTTGATTAGGAAGACAGGTTTGGACTTGCATGAGAAGAAAATAGGTATGACTGGTCTCTTCTGCTGTCTTCTTGTTCTCCTCCTCCTGGCCGAATTCTTCGTCTGTCTGATTCAGTTCCTTGGGTAATGACAGACTGCCTCCTATCTCAAATTTAGAAGCAGTTGGCATAGTAACCCTAAGCTGTGTCCAGGAAATTTTGGACCTAGCTATCACCTAGGTATCACAAACCTTTTCTCAGAAATGGGTTAAATGTTGCTGAAATTTTTTTTTACCCTAGAAAATGGGTCACAGCGTCAGTGGTCACACCATGAAACTGGACGAGAAAGCTTTAAGATTTTCCTTTCGTCTTTTACTTCTTCAGTACTCAATAAACCAAAAAGTTGGCCATGGTCAGTTTGGGCTCATGAAGACTGGATTACACAAACACCAGGTAGATAGCCCATAACTGGCTCCTTTCTTTTGCTGACCACTTTTAACCTGAAATGGACTTATACCACTTTAAAGCAAACATCTTAACCGAAGAATGAGAAATATACAGAATGAAGAGGAAAGCGAATTTATGAGACTGGTAACGACAACCAAACACCCAAAAGGCGTCAGCAGTATCGGAAATTAGACTTCGCTGTTGCGTCAGAAAGAGACGCCAAGATGAACCTAATGGGAGCGTTAAAATCTGTAGCTGAGGAATGAAAGGAAGAAGAGGAGAGGGAGGGAGGAAGAATAGGGAAAATATAAAGATTTTTTATGGTTTTCAATATAAAACCGGAAATTTTATACATTTTTAGCCGGAAGGAAGAGACAGAGACAGAGAGAGAGAATCATTGATTCGGGAGTGGTAGAGGAGAGTGATTTTACGGAAACTACGCTTGCGTACCTTTTTATTACTCCATCCAACATATCGCGTAGGCGACTAATCCGTTTTTCGAATCTTCGCTGACCGTCATCCTTTATTTTGTTATTGCTGACGCGCATGCGCGCACCAAACTCAGGAAATGAGTTCCTTTGCTCCAAATTCTGTCGAAAGATTTCCCTTCCACGTCTATATAGAATTTTGAAGTACGGTTAGCTGACTAGAAGATTTGGAGTCTGAGTGTGACATCATTCAACCCTGCATCCGTAGACCTGAAACGTGGGGGAAACGAAATGTGACAGACGTCATCGAAGATTAAAAAACTTTTGCGCTGACGGATTCAAAACAAAATTTCAAATCCTAAAAGGCCAAAGCCGGTGTTTTCAAATCCCAAATTCCCACGGGAGAAAAAGACTCAGAGGAGGAGGAGGGAATGGTCTTTGAAGAATGACGTCACGTCTTTTCGAAAGCATCAGAGAGGACTAGTAGAATTGTGTCCATGTCCTGTAGGACACATAATCGAGCCACCCACGCAAACACACGCGACAGAAGACGTGACACTTCTCCATTTTATCTTCCCCGACCCGGAAAGCCTTCATCAACCGGTAATCACTTGCGGGCACGTGATTATTATTTAAATTAGTCGGACGCCATAACCACCACCGGAAACCCATTAGAATATCCTGTTGGAAAATTAATTTCTGCTGTTTTTATAAAAAGAAGAAACAAAATTTTTATTTTTATTTTTGCTTTTGAAAAGATGAGATATCAACCCACCATCTTGTGTGGTTTATAATGATTCACACATTTTGTTTAGAGATATTTTCCTTTTTTCTTTACTTTTATTTATTTCTGTTGACATGAGCGAGGGAAGGAGGAGGAGGAGAGGTTCTGGGAGGAAGAGGAGGAAGGAAAGAACTCTGCTGGATTTCTTTTTATTAGTCTCAGCTGTGGATTTGACCGTGTGCAAGCCCAACGAAACAAGTGAAGGAACCGTGTTCGCGAAATATTCTTGTGTTACCAATCGGTCACGTGACAAATTTAAATGATTAATTAATTAATTAATGAAACCGTTTGGAGACGTTAATGAGAGTGATTTTCCACTGGTAAGATGTAATTTTGTTTTTCTTTTCTTCTGGTGAGTTTGTGATGGTTTGGACGTTCTTCTTCCTCCTCGATCCTCCTACTTCTTCCACCTCTCTATCTTCCTCGTCTCACTATTTTTTTCTCCATTTCTCTCTTTCCTCTGTTGGTTGCCTGGTATACCAATTTTTAATCTCTGTTTTACTCATTTCTGGGTTTCTTTTCTGAATTTTCTGGAGGATGTTCAAGACAGTGTATCACTCTTAATTCGTCAACTGTCATACATCCTTCACTCTAACTGTCAGTAAGCTTCAACCTTCCCCATACTCCCGACCACGGTTAATAGTTTCATATTTCTTCTATCATTCCCCTGCCATACATTTTTTTCCTGTAAAATGTTGACACTCCAGATCTCGCACACTGCAGTCTCATTCTCTTACACAATCTTCTAAAAGTTTTATCTTCATTCAGTGCATGATTCGAGGAAAAAGGGAGGTGTGCGTGTGTGATGTGATCTTGTAGCCCTAGGGACGACGCGAATAAAAAGTAAGAAAAAGGAAAGTAGGACAAGAAGAGGGAACGCTGTTGGGGGGGTGGCACAAAAATCCAATTCAAGTTACCTGTTTGTTTTTGGCCCGCAGAAGTAGAATTCTGACTTTTGCCATTTCTCAGTTTTCTTTTTTTGTCCTTTTTAAATAAAAATTCTTCCTCAGATCTCTTTTCATTTTGATACACCCCCGCTCTCTCTCTCTTTCTCTTTCTCTCCTCTGGCACTTTGGCTCGAGGACACTAAACAACGAGAAATCAATAAAAAAAAACAAGGAAAGAAGTGAGCGTAAGGATGGAAGGAAGGGGGGCAGACGGGGGCAATGATGATGATGAGGAGGAGGGGGAAGCGGGGCTGTGGGGACGTAAATTTAAATATTTGCGAAATAAACGTCCAAAATCTGACACGATAAATAAACAAACGCGTCGTTTTTAATAGCAACACAAATTTCGAGATGAGAGTTCATGTGGAGGCCACTTGTCGTTGGATTAAAAAAAAAGAAAAAGCTCATCCCTGGAGCGTGCCTTTATCCCGATCCCCAACCCGCCCCCATCAGCTTTTCTTTTTCCCAGAAAGATCTCTGCGACGACAACTAACTATTCTTTGAACCTTGGGGGCGAGAAGGAGGAGGAGGGAGGTTGGCTGACTAAAATCTCGAAAGTTAATTCTCAATCCTCATCTAAGTTTTGTGAAAGTAATTAAATCCGCTCCTTTTCCATTTTCTCTTGGTTTCCACCCCCTACCTCTCAACCCCCACCCCATTCTCGTCGTCGCCGTCTTATCTCTTCTAGTAGATTCCAAAAATCTTGCGAAAAGCCATAAAGTTGAAGAGCTAATCGACCTTGAAAGAAAATTTTTCGTTTTTCTTTTGTATTTTCCTCCCCCCCTTTCCCCCGGCAAGTTTAAGAATTAATTTTAAATTATGGTTTGAAATCCCGGAACTTTTTCTTCCCTTGTCTTTTTCTATCTCCTCCTCCAGAAAAAGTCCGTTCATTTTGAAAATGGCGGAAGTTCATTTTCATTTTTACAAAAGTGGGATCATCAATTAGTCGAGCGTATAGTTCTTATTGATATGTGCTTACTAAACAGTATCATGATAATGTCGAAGTGGTGTGGCAATTAATTATGAAAGTGGTGCAAGTTCGTTTGTGGTCCACCAACACATGCTGCTTTAGTCAAAATCGCTTTAAAACTTTGACATAACACAACCGAATCCGATTTGTTTTCGTTTATACGTTCATTTTGTCGAAACGGTAAAAATGGAGTTACACCACTTTCAAAAAACACGGCCCAATTTCGGAGTAGAAAGAGAGAGAAGAAAGTTGGTTGACGATTGTTTAATGTTCATGAAAGAGGTTAGCTTGATGATGATAATTTTTGGTGGAATGATTTTGTTGGAACCGTGAGGCGGGGTAAGGAAAAGATGACGATGATGAAGAAAAGCGTATTGTCTTTTGAGATTTTTTCCGGGAACAGGAGGAGGAGGAGGCTTTTCCTTCGTTAGAAAATTTTAAGTGGAGTACAAAGGGAACGAGGAAGACAAAAGAAAACGTCAAAAAGGGAAAATCATTTTTGTCGTGTGTTCCTCTTGTAGGCGATTATTGTTGGCTTCTGTTTTTACTACTTCTTTCGTCTTGTTTCCTTTTGTCTCCCTCTCTCTCTTTCTTCGTCTTTTCATCTTCTCCTCATCGTCTTTTGTCTTTCCATTCCGTCTCTCGAGAAATCGTTTTGAAGATTCCGTTTTTTAGGTTCTATCGAGTCTTTGTCTCTCTTCTCGATCCTTCCTGTTTTTGCGGGGAATCTGTTAAGCGAAACGGAGTTCGTTTGGTATTCGAAACGCGTTCCTTATTTTTTAACAGGAGAGATGGAAGATAAAAAGAGAAGGAGAGGAAGGAGGAGAGGAGACGGGAGAAATCGAAATTCATTTTTTTGTCACTTGCCAGTCAGAAAATGGGAGAAAGACGAAGTGGAAGGAATGTTAATAGAGTTCCGCTCGTGTAGGATATATGATGACTTCTTACCGAGACTGACATTTTGGGAATGACAAGGTTTTGGGAAACGTGACGTGGAGAGAGAGAGAGAGAGAGAGTTTCCCGAGAGATAACGGAAGTGAGTCGGGTCGAAGGGAGTGACGAGGGAATCAATCAATCGCCAAAATGAAATTAAAAAAAAAAAATTTTTTTCTTTTTCCTCGGAGCATCAAAGGAATCAAAGGAGAAAAAAAATTTGTTTTGGTCTCCTTCTCTCAAAGTTTTATAAATTCGTTAAGTTGACCGAAAACTAACCGGAAACGTCTCCTCCTTCCAGACCGGAAACCCTTCCAAACTTAATTTTCATTTTTTTTTTCGTTTCGTTTTGTTTATGTCTAACTTCGGCGTCCAATTTATAGTTCTGCTAGCCTGAGGGACATCAGAGAAATAAATCATCCGGAAAAGCTTTCTATTTCAGATTTTTCCTGATTTTTCTTTCTGGAGGAAAAAAATGTGGAAACCTCCCCCTCGCCCCTCCTCCATCATTTTTAATTCGGAGTTAATAATTTTTTAATTTGATTTCTGCGGGAAGAGAGGAAATATAAAAAGTCCGACCCTTAAGTATCCCAAAGTACATTTTAATGTAATATTGATTACGTTTAAGGAATGGATGAAGAGGAGGAGGAGGAGGAGGGGAGGAAGAGAGAGGAAGGATGTGGTGCGAGGAGGAGGAGATGAACAGTTCGAAAGAGATATGACTCGTAAAAGAAAGGGAGGTTGAGCCGCGATAGGCAGGAAGAGGAACAGGAAGATGAGGAGGAGAGAGGAAGTAGATGGTAACAGGAGGAGGAGGAGGAGGGAAATCTCTAAACAACGGGGGCCTGACTGGTGCTTTTGAAGCTTTTCATTATCATCATCATCATCATCATCATCATTATTATTATTCATCTTCTTTCCACCATCTTTTCCTTTTGTTTCTTCCTACTTCTTTTTGTTTTTCATTTTTTCCTTGTTCATCCTTTGCTAACGCTAATTTGGATAAAGATTGCGTGACGTTTTGACGTTTTCTCTTGTTGTTGTTTGTTGTTGTTGTTGTTGTCGGTTGGCTTTTTTTCCTTCCTTTCTTTTGTTTCTCATTTCCTGCTTTGTAATTTCCCTATTTTTTAACTTTCCGACGAGAGTTTCCTTTTACCGATTTCGATGATGTGGTTTCGGTTTTAACGTTTCTTAAATTTTTCCTTTTTGCTTTTGTGAAGGAGTTTGGCTCATCGGTGATTGTCGTGTCTGAGTAGTGGGTCGAATATAATGTTTGCTGTTGTTGTGTGGGTGTCCCATATTCGCTTACTTCCACTATCTCCAGTGAGTATCTGGAGTAGTTCAGGAACCAGGTGACTATTAGTGCTCCAAAAGACACTCTCAAGAAGTTTCGTTTCTTTCTTTTGGTTTTTTCTGTAAAGATTTATCCCTCCGACGTAACCCATACATCACTTTGACCACGGTGTCTTTCAATTCTGTTTGCTGACTTTGATTCCCTCAAGTACTTCAGGAACTAGGAGACTAGGTGTTAGATTATACAGGAGAATTTTGGGGTCAAATATCACGTTCATAGATACAACATAGACACAAACAAAACACTGTAACTGTGACTGTATAAAATATAAAAAATTGACCTTCGTCCACCTAATCGCTGCGAACAGCCAACTGAGGGGCTACTACCACGCAACCTTGCTTGTATACTGTTCGAGGGGGTGAATTTCTCGGCTCTAGACAACAAAATGGCGTTATTACCAAATTTGATAAGTCGATTCAGGTAGCATCTCACAATCCAATTTTATATATTCGATACAGCTTATAAAAATCAGCAAGTCAAATCTGCTGACCGTCATTTCTGCTTGTTTCGAACTCTTAAACCTTTTAAATAAAACATCTTATTAGGATGCGGATACTTGTCCACGCCACCCAAATCTTTTGGTTTCTTGGTTTTCGGAAAGAGCTTCACCCCCACCTCCGGTTCCCCGGGGTCTTATCCAAAAACGTAGAGCCTGGATGTTTTACAAAAGTTCCAGCCGACCTCAAAAGCTATTAATTCGACTCACTAAGAGATTATCCTTCGCGTTTCATTTTATCCCGAACAATTGTCCTTCCGTCCGCCTGTCACAGTCCGACTTTTTAATTTGATTTCTCTTTTCCTTTTTCCGAGAGGAAATCTGTTGTTAATTTTTTTCTTCTTTCTGGAGGGCTGAACGGCGGGAGTGGCGGGAGGAAGATTTTTGTAAAGGAACAAATCTTAACACAAAAATCCAGGAAAGAAAAACTTTTTGTTGAAACTTCGACAAAGTTTTCTTTTTCTAGCGATTAATTAAACGTTCGTAATTTCCTTTTTCTTTTTAATTAGGACGGAAAACCCCTGGTTTTGACCCTTTGAAAAAAAACTTCTGACAAGAAATCTGATGATTTTTTTTCTCTGCTTTATTAATAAATCAACCGGAAACTTAAGTTGCCTTTCGTTATAATTAATTACTTTAATTCCACTCTCAGGCCGGAGCTCCGCAGCAAAAGCGTTCGCTGAACCCTGAACCCGGGGGCCTGGACTTTGAAGAACGAGAACCACTCCACTCGACAGAGATAACTTTTAATACTGTTTCCGGTTTATCACTCCTCTCCTCCCTCACCGCCTGATTTAATGGATTCTTCTTATCTCTTGATTATGTGCGGCCGATAAATCGCCCATATCTGATGACGATTGTTCTCTGGAGGGGTCACGTCCTCGGTCCAAAATTATGCTTTTTGGCGGGCTGGTGTAATCTCACTTTGAAGACGTGAAAACGAAAATTTGGGATTTGGAAGAAGACTTCCTTTTTCGGTTTATACCGAATGAACGTGGTCCCACACGTCTGATAAATTTGTTTTGGTGATAGCGATACACGTTCTACGTCTGTGGAATTGGATGACGATGTCGGTGGAGGGTGGTTTCGAAAATTTTCTCGACCCCGGAAAAATTTTAAAATTGTGTTTTGGTTTTTTCTTTGTTCTTTTTGATTGGACCATCTTTGGATGGCGTTGTTCTAACATCTTTTTTGAGGCGAGTTAGTTAAACGTTGTTGATGGCGGATTGGATACCACTCGGCTGGGGTAGTCTTTCTTGATTATTCTGTTATGTCCTGTTGGTTTAAATGGTGTTGTGTTGTCGTCAGCTACGTTATATAGCTCTGTAGTTGCATTATTTTTGAAATGTAATATTGTTTAAGGTGTGCAATATTTATGAAATGATATGTAGTTTGTAAGGGTGAACTGATTTTTAAAAAAAATTATTCACGTGTGCATTATTAATGAAATAAATTTCCCACGTAATATGCAATATTAATGATGATCAATCGATAATTTATAGAAATGAGTTCATAGATTTTATTAATAATTCACCGATTGGATTGTGGTGTTGTTGTAGCCATTTTCCTCTTTTTCCCTCTCTGAAGGTCTTCTTGTATAGAAATTGTCAACTACGGATGGGAGTAATCTTTCCTGATTTTTCTGTCATGACTTTTTGGTTAGAATGTGAGTCAGCTACCTTCTACTGCTATTTGACATAACCTAACCTGCGTTATGGGTCTTGGTGAGGATATTCGGATGGGATAATGATGTCTCAATCAAGGCAGTGTTATAGGTAGTCAGGATGGAAACTAGGTGCAGATGATGACCAGGACATTTGGAATGGTGCACGAGTGTATATACGGTACCTCTCCTCCATCATATCATAGGGAATTATTATAGGTTATAGGTTTCGTAACCGAATTATATATTTATATAAAAACTAAGAATTTATAAAATTACAATATCGATTCGAGAAACAGCGGTGGTCGTCATATTATTATGTACATTATTTATGTCGATCTAATTTTATTAATTAAAATACAAAAGGTCATTCTATTTAGAATTGCACTGACTGATAATCTTATTTTTATAATCTTCTTATGTTATTATATTATAATAATTTATTTATAAAAAAAGGGATTTGGGATAATTAGAAAGTATCGCCGGCGTCATTAGAAAGAGGGCAACAGGTTGCGGGAGGGTCAACAGAGAGAGCAAGCGGAGGAAGAAGAGTGTAAAGGAAAAAGAGATGAAAATTTTGAAAGAGAGGCGGATTTGGGCGCGTCACGTGACTCACGTTTAAATTTAATTACCCTTTCATGGATTATTTAGCTGTCGTGCTGTTGGAGAGAGAAAAAAAAAGGAAAGGAAGGTGGCTCTTTCTGTGAAAGAAAAGGTGCGAACGTGACCCTGAACTTATTCGAACCAGATGTCTGTCCCTCCGAACGCTTTATTCTTACTAATTATTTTATTCATTACTATGATAAATTATTTATTAATTTCGGGAAGAGGTCACGTGATGTCAGAAATGTCAGAACCCGGATTTGGGATTTTTAACAATCACGGGACTCATTAACCCTGTCAACTGAGTTTCGTTTTTGGGATTTTCAAAGATGACATCGTTGGGTTACTTGCCTCACATCCAAATCTCACCTTTCGGAGTTGGTATGTAAGTTCAGGTTGAATGGTAACGGCCGGAAATAAAACCATAACTTCCGGTTTTAATGACAATCTAGTCCTTCATTCTTAAGGAGAAAAATACTGCATACTTTCCAACAGCATCTCATTTCATAAATATTGCACACTTTATAACAAAATCTTATTTCAAAAATATTGCACACCTAATAACATTTCATTTCATAATTATTGCACACTATCTTACATTATTGCACACAAAATACGGCACGGTTTTGGGAAGAACGAATTTCAAAAATATTACACTCGATAGAATTCCATTTCAAAAATTTTGCACACTTCAAGATCCAATTCCATTAAATCCAAATACTTTGACTCTCATAATGAAGTCATTTCATAAATAGCGCACGTTTATGAAGTTATTTAGGTCGACAATCAGATTCTCTGTCCCTGCCTGATAACATTGTGCTCAGGTATTCGGTTATGCGAATTCCCACCGGCTTTATCTCCGCGTAAAAAGAGATAAAAACCGTTTTTAGAAGATGGAAGTGGAGATGAGGGGATTGGAAAGCCTTTTGGGAAATTCAATCGGAAAAATTCCAATCAAAATTTCTTATTACTACAAACTCATAATTTTTCTTTTTATTATCTTTTCGGTTTTGAATTAAAGGAAAATAAATTATTTCTCCTTTGAAAAGAAAATTTTTTTCTCTGTCTCCTTTTGTTCCTCAATTTCTTCAAACCTAAACAAAATATCTCGCGATTCATTTCCGGCTTAAGGACTGATTGGTAACATCTTCAGTTCCAATCAATTTAAATTCTTTTAAGATGTGCGAATGTGATAGGTTTAACACGGAAATAGGCATCTAGTGACATTGTTACCAACGTTGTTGCTTGAACAGGTTGAAGACCTGATGGAAGCACGTTCGTGAGTAGAGAAAAAAAATTTGTGATGGAATCATCGGTAAAGATAGTGAAGCGTGAAGAGTTGAAAGTCATGAAGATATTGCTGGGGGCTGGAGGGGGGCCCATTACCTTGAAAAAAAATCTCAAATTGAAAGAGCCTCTCTCGTACAAGATCCTAAAATCAAACCAGCACGTGCGTGACGTACTGACAATAATGATAAAACAATCGAAACGAATTAAAATCGAGTCGGAGAAAAGTGTAAACGAAAAAGGAAAGAAACCGGAAACCGAATGAAGTTGATAAGAATCAAACGAAAGCAATGCCGCCACACACGCGTTCCCGGAAAACTTAAACTAGGCACGAGGATTCCCAGCAAAAAGGCAATCAAGTTCATCGTTTCGAAAACAGAAAGTTTTCCCAAAGGGAAAGTTCATCAAAGTGTGCCTGGGGAACACGGGATAACACAGGAGAAAACATCCTGTGACTTATATAATATTAATAACAAAACCAACAAAATTTGAAAGACGTAGAGGAGACACGGAAGAGAGAGAGGCTGCATGTGTCAAAAACTCAGAGGTTCTAAAACCTTTTAAAAACTTAAAAGTTTCCTCTTAAACGCGTCACCCCATTACACCTTACATCTACTTACGTTTCTCGTGATTTTAATAAAATAAAAATTAATAAACCCAGTCTGCGATATGCTAAACATAGGTGTCAAAACGGGAAAGGAACTCTGACGTCACATTAAATGTGGAATATTCAAAATGAGGATTTCCTTTGTGACGTATTTATTTTATTTTATTTTTTCATCCTTTCTCCTCCTACCTTTTCCTTTGACGAAGTATGCAAAACGTAAATAAGAAAAGGAAAATGTCTTTTAGAAATTTTCTTTTCACAGTTTCCGCTTCCGGGAGAAAATTCCTCCCGGAACCTGATTTCGTCGAATTAACAAAATCTTTTTTGATCTTCGTGGGAATTGTTATCCCGGCTTTCGACATTTTTCTTTTTGTCTTTCATTTTCTTTGACTTTTTGCTTCTTAAACATGGAGGATCTTTCACTTCCGGTTTTGAGAGATAAAAGAATGAAAGCCTGAATTCTCTTGGGTTCTTATCCTACGACTGGAGATTGTTGTGATTTCGCGTCGATTTCCTCTCTTTTTACGCTTCTCATTGTTTATCTTTACTCTCGGAATTTGTTTCATTTCCGGTCTTTTAAATTATTAAATTATTATTTGATTTAGCCTTTAGGCGAAAGGAAAACGCAAAAGGAGCGAGAGGAGGATGAAAGGGTGATGGAGGGTTTTTTTTGGCTTTTGAAATTTATACAGTTCAGATTTGTTTCATTTCCGTTGTGGAGGTTTATGACTTTTGACTTTTCGTCTGTCGCTCTGTTTGTTTGCTTAAATTTTTAATTGCTTTACTTTGTGACTTTTTGATCAAGTTGATCATTTTGTGAACGAAAAACTTTGGAGCTTTGTACGTCAGTGATATGCTTAGGAAATTTGGATAGAAGATTCAGTCGATGATTCTCAAACAGAGGGAAAAAGAACAAAAAATTTGGAGAAGAAGAAGAACGAATGGAAAATGGCGACTTGAAAGAAAATTTAGGGGAAGAAATAGGTGAAGAAATGATATGAAGACAGAAGTTAGGATTACAAAATAATAAGAGGAAGAGAAAAAGATAGATAATAGATAAGATAGATAACTAAAAAAGAAAAATTTACAATTAACAGATTTTAGTATTGAAAGTTTACTTCATAAACCTGAACCTAATTCCCAAAGAAAGAAAAAGAAAGAAGGAATAGGACAAGAAAAAGAAGAATACAAAAACTATTTTCAGAACAAATAGATGACAAAGGTGATACAAAAAAAAGTAAGTAGATATAGATATGAAAAACAGAAAAATAAAAAAGGACAAGGAACAAAATGAAGAGGAAATGAACACAAATCTGAACCAAAAAAAATGAATTTCAGAAGAACGAGAATGAGAAGTAGAAGAAAAAGAAAAAGTACAATATGAAAAAAGGGAACAACAGAAAAAGAGAAAATGAAGACAGGAGGGAGAGAAATAGGAACACCAAAAGCCGAACCCAAACCTAAAACCTAAACTGAACCTAACTATAGGAACCTGAAAAGAATGAATGGAAAAATAATTAAAAAGATAAAAATGTAAAATATAGAAGGAATAGACGAAGAAATTCAGTATCTAACAAAAAGGAAAAACAAGAAGAAGAAAGAGGAATAAAAAGAAAAAGAAAGGGACAAATTGAAATGGATAAGAAGAAAGAGAAAGAAATAAAACAAAAACTCAAACATGATGATGATAAAAGAGTCGGAGGAAAAAAACAACAAAAATATAAAGTACCAGAAGAAGAAGAAGAAAAAGAGGAAAAGAAAAAGAAAAATCGACAGAGGAAGAAGAAATGGGTTGAAAATAAAGGTGGAAAAAGAAATAATAATCTGAACCAAAATCAAATCGAATGGAGAAAAATGAAACCCTAACAGGAGGAGGTTAACATCAACAGCAGAACCTAAAACCTAATTCCTGAACCTAACTTTAAGGAACCTGAAAATGAGAAAAATATTTTGTGCGATGGCCGGGAATCGAACCCGGATCAACTGCTTGGAAGGCAACTATGCTCACCATTACACCACCATCGCATCTTCAAACTTTCACATCATCCGAGTCGCCTTCAATCAACTCAAAACCATAATTATGTCGGCCATTTTGTCTTCCTAAACAATTTATTACTTTCAATGATCACACTAATTACATCTTTTTAATGATATATTAGGAATGTGCCCTTGGTTTCAAATTAATTTTCCTGACACTTTCCTCCAGAACCTCGTCAACTTTCCCAACTTTATCCTCAATATTTTTGTCATGGAGTCTGTGGCAGTGAAAGTGAAAGTCTTTGCTTGTCCTCCAGTTCACCGCCATCTAGTGCCAAGTACGAAATAGAAAGTAATTTGTAGTGCCTTCCCTTAGAGTAATATTTGGGGCCTGGTAGGTGGTGAAATTTTCAAAGAAGGCAGTGACAACCACTTCATCTTCGTTTATTCTTATCTAAATTTGCTTTTTCTTCTTTTTTTCATTTTTTATATTCTACGCCTGGTTCATATTTTCTTCTTTTCTGCTCCTCTTCTTTTATCTTCTTTAGATTTTCCGCTTTTCTTCTTCTTTTCTTATTTTTTTAATGTTTGTCTTCTATTTAATGTACTTGCCTTTTCTTCGTAATTTCTTTTTTTAATATTTTTCTTCCTTGATTAGACAATGACTCTAAGTGATTGTTCTAAGTCAACTGAAAGCGACTCGAATGATGTAAGAGTTTGAAGATGCGATGGTGGTGTAATGGTGAGCATAGTTGCCTTCCAAGCAGTTGATCCGGGTTCGATTCCCGGCCATCGCACAAAATTTTTTTTCTCATTTTCAGGTTCCTTAAAGTTAGGTTCAGGAATTAGGTTTTAGGTTCTGCTGTTGATGTTCCTCTCTCCTCCTGTTTCATTTCTCTTCTGCTTCTCCTAAAATTCGATTTTTGGTTTTGATTATTGTTTTCCTCTTCCTACTACTTTATTTTCGCCCCATTTCTTCTTCCTCTGTCGATTCTCCATTTTCTTCTTTGTCCTTCTGCTAATTTTAGTTATTTTTTCTTTTCGTTTTCCTTCAGACTCCATTTTTCATTATGATGACCGAGTTTTGGTTGTCTTCCTATCTCCTTCTTTTTCTCATCTATTTCAAATTTTTCCCTCGTTTCCTCTCTTCTTTCTACTCTACTTTCTCTCAGATTTGTTTGTCCCTTTTTTCTTGCTGTATATTGAATTTTCTTGTCCACCTCTACTTTCTCTATGTTTTTTGCTTCTTCATCTGTTGATCTATATCATTCTATTATATTCATCTACTTTTCACTTTCTTCTTATTTGACTTCCGGTCTTTATCTATTCTTTTCATGTTTGTGTTTTTCAGTCGTGTTTCTCTATCTTTTTCATCTCTTTTATCTAAGTTTTCCTTTTCTATCTCTGAATTCTTTTTTATTCGGTCTTTTCTTCTTTTCTTTAAATTTTATCTTTTTCTTGCCCCTATTTCTTTTCTAGCATTATTTATGACGTTTTTGGTGATTATTTAATGTCCTTCCCTACCTCTTCTTTCTCTACTTTAATCTTGTTTCTGTTCCCTCCTCCTTTTTGTTTTTCTTACCTCCTTCTTGAGGTTTAGTCGGGTTCTATCTTTTCCTGTCCTGATCATGTTTCCTTCTAATCTTGGGTAGCTTTACTATTTCCTTTCTCACACTTTAATAAAGTATTTTATCTATATTTTGTTAGAGGAAGAATTTCTGAGGTGGTCAGCTTGAGGGTATTTTCAGTTTTAGTGCGTGGCGACTCGAAAAAGGTTCCTGCAGAGTAATATGTTAAAAATTTTCGTTAAAAGCTGGCTTTATCGAATTGTTTCGTTCTTATTACTACAAAGTAGATAATTCTCTTTCAGTTCCATCTCCCTCTTCCTCCCTCTCTCTCTCTCTTTTTATTCTCATTCCGTAAGTTTTTCATTTTTATTTCTAATTTTTCCCTCTCTCTCTCTCCACCTCTCTCTTTCTCTCTTTGTAAATTACTTTTGTTTTTGAATTTTTAATAGAATGTTTAATAATGGAATTTTTAATGTTTTACAATTTTCAAAAAAAACTACTTTTTGTTCTTTGCTCTCTCGTTTGTGTCAAAAAAGCGTTTCCTTTCTCTGCTGCTCTCCCCGTAATTTAATATTCTCACCATTTTTGTCATCGAAGCTGAGGATGTCCCTGCGGAAGACCCATCTTCGAAACGGGATTCATTTTTAATTACTCAAAGTATTCGATTACGAATTCAGCGTCATTTTAATGAAAAACCGGAAGTTGTTTACAAGCAATTTGTCTTTCATGTTAATAGGCGAAACGTTTAGTTTGGTTGAGGGCAAGCTTTTGGAGTAAGTGTGAAGTTTTCCTTTTGGCGACGCACCCGAGAGACTGTTCTTAAATAAAGTTGTGACGAGACAATCTATGAGCGTCGCCATTTGAGAAGTTTGACGGAGATTTATTCCCACCACATGTGACACGGGTGGTAGGGATCAATTAGCGAAAGTTTTGGCGGTCCCCGTAGAAAGTTAGACACCTGATTTATCTATTAGACGTGATAACATGTTCATGAGCGCTAGATTTCAACTCATAAAATATTACTGTTACAAAAATAAAACTTGATATATCGATTAGTTGTGCATTACTTTTGAAATAAACTCTTCATTTCAAACCTCGGAAGATTTATTTGCGCGAAAACTGATTCCTAATGAAGTGTGCAATGATTATGAAAGTGTCGTGTGGAACTGATTTACATAATATCCCTAGGAATCAGCGTCTTTTTCGAGGTTCAGGTTGATTAATCTTATCGTTGGTCCTCATGTCTTTGGACAAGGTCTTTAAGAAAACAAAAAGTTTCTACTTTGTCATTTAGTGTTAGATAAACTGAACACGCAACAGTAACTTTCGTTCCACAGCTCTGAATGCACAATGCAGCCATCAACACATGCACAATCATTTCCTAATGGCACCACCGTGGAGCCACCGGACGCTATAGTGTTAGTACAAAAACGCTCAGAGAAGTGTGCATTTCTTTTGAAGCGATTACGTCATGGGATTGTGAATTTTTCTAAAATGACAGTCTCGTGGAAGTGTGCAAAACTTTTGAAATGGATTCTTTCCCAAAATGTGCAACATTTATGAAATGAAAGTTATATAAAATTGTGGTAGATTGCTTTTGTCATTTAATCATGGTTCTTTCATTCATGAGTTTGTGCAGTAATTATGAAACGAGTTTGAATAAAACTAATGGCACATAGAACTTTCTTTTGAAATGATTACGTCACAGAATCGTGAAATTTACGAAATGAAAGACACATGTAAGCGTGCAAAACATTTGAACAGGGCAATACATAGGAACATAGGCACAGGGTGTGCAATATTTATGAGATCAGGTCCAGTTACCCGAGAGGAAGCCGTGTTCCGTCCAACTCAGAGTTTCTTTGGCTGTTCTTCCCAACACTCCATTCATTCGAAGCCCCAGACTCCGGCCCCATAGGTTATAATGGGGGGTTGATAAAACAAGGCGCCTAGCTACCGAAATAACATTAGGGAGTTGGAGCTACATCCCACATCCTGTTTTGCTCGAGCCTGAATGTGTGCATCATTTATGAAATTAAATCTTCTTTAAAGTGTACATCACTTATAAATCTTAAAAAATGGCGGAATTTATAAATTTTTATTTTTATTTTGGGAAACCCATTTACTTCCGAAACGATGCGACTTTTTTTTCCCTTTCTGTCTGTATGTTTTATACGCAGTCATAAATCTGACATATGAATCCGGACATGAGTTATGTCTGTCATCTGACTTTTCCTTGACATTTACTCGACCGAATAAATAAATAAAAAAAATAAAATCGGAAATGATTTGTTGATCGGATTATGGGGAAAAATCTGAAAACCGAAACCACCCCAAAAAGGACAAAATCGAAAATCGAACAGACTTTTCCAGTGGATTACGTTCGGCTTTTTGTCAAAATATTTCGGACCCCGGTCTTCGTTTTCGGTTATGTGAGTTTTGGGCCCTTTTTATGGTTTTAATTAAGTTGGCAATAAGAAAATTAAATTTGTGGGGGAGGAGGGTGGGTGAAACCTTTGGCTTCGTTCCGGTGATTTGGAGGCCAGGTGGAGGGCAAAGATACAAAGTTTCGAAAACTCCTCTTTCCGGTCTTTCGAGATTTTAATTAATTTCCGCCGACTTTTCGTCGGTTCCGGTTCCTTAATTGATTCTAACCGTCAACGAACGTCCCTCCCGTTCGGCAGTTGTTGACCTCCTTGTCTCCTCCTAGATCACGTTCTTAAGTGTCTTCTGTCCTTTTCCGAGCTTTTGTCTTTGTCTCGGTGTCATATTTCTTTTGTATGTCGTCGTTTTTCTATTTTTCCTTTTTGACATTTGACTTCCGGTCATTCATTCATTCATTCGTTCGTTCGGTTACCTTTTCCATTTGCCGTTCTCTCTCCGCGTCTTTTGATTTTTCGTTTTTTTTCGACTCCTTTCTTTATGGTTTGATTTTCGGTTTATCTCTTCCCTTTCATGCTTTCCTCTCCTTCGTTCTTGTAGTTTTCTTTTTTTTACGACCTTTTTTTAATGTTCCAGTTTTCATTTTGTTACTTTTTATACTTTCTTTTAATTTTCGCGTTACTTTTTACTTATTTTTTTTATGGCCGGGTTTTGTTTTATGCTGTCGATCCCAAAAACTTAAAAAGTCGGCAACCTGGGCGGGTTATAGCTTTTCTTACGTTTCTGAAATTAATTGACTTGTCTTTTATATTTTACTAAAAACAGTCGTGTTCATCCTTTTATGGCCTGAAAGCTTTGTTAATTATGACACGTGTATCACAGGCGGTGGTTCTGTTGGGAATTTCTGTTGGCAACCTGTCTCAAAAGTCAATTTTTCCCAATTCTTCTGTGGAATTTCTTTTTGATGAGCGACAGGATTAACGACCTGTCTACAACCTGACCTGTCTACTTCTGTTCTGTTCTTTCTGCTTTTCTTGGCTTCTATCTTCTAATCGGTACTTCTCGCTTGTACTGCTTCCTTTCTTCTTTTCCTTTTTTTCCTTCTTCTTTCCTTTATTCTATTTTATGCTTCTAACAAATACTCTTCCCGCTTACTCCTTCTTCATGGTTTACTATTCTGTTGTCTTCTCTGCTTTTCTGGGCTTCTATCGACTAATCACAACTCCTCGCTTGTATTTTCTTTTCCTTCTTTCCTTTACTCCTCTTTACTCCCTTTACTTCCCTTTTATCTTTCTTCATCATTATTTCTGTTCTTTTGCTTCTCACTTCTGTAATTTTCTTTTTGTATTTTCTTTGCTCTTACTCTCTTTATGATCCGTTTTTCACCCTTTTGGTGACAAACTGGTGTGTAACAACAGAGTAGAGTGGAGTGTTATCGAGTGCAGCAATTTAGAAAAGCACAACTTTAAAATTATTCAAAAATAATCCGCGTAAAAAGAGATTCATACGCAGCATCACGTAATCTGATTGATTTGTTTTCTTTCCCATCTGCACTTTGTTTTTCTTTCCATCTTCCATCATCACAATAATCTTCTTCCTCTCATCCATCACGAACTTTGTGAAATGCAAAAGCAAAATCCCTCTCTCTTGGTTCGTTCACGTGTACGACATTCGGTCATCGACATTTTATTCCCAGAGTCAGGTGAACGGGACACGGCAACATGGACGCTCGGGGCTATTCAGTTTTTCTTTTTTGTGTGTGTGTGAGGGAAATTTTTGACTTTAAAAGGAAATCAAAATCCTTCCTCACACCAGTCCGCCGCATTGAAAATTTCCAAAAGATAAAGTTCTCTGTGTTAATCCTGTTTTCTAACGGTTCCAGGCCAGTCTCGACGATAATGTCGTCGTTTTGATGGATTATTCTTTTTTTTATGAATAACGAAAACTCTTTTCAACCCCCTGCCTCCCCAAGGCATTATTCAAACACTCTATAAAAAGAGTTTTTTTTTAAAGTTTGAAGTTAATAAAGAAGCTATATTAATTATTGTCATGTTCCCAAACATTTTCCCTTTTCTCTCTCTCTCTCTCTCTCAGTTTTCCACTCACAGTCTTGAATCGAGATTTTTAAAAGGTTTTTGGAATGATGGGAGGAAGGTAGGGGGTTGGGGGATGAAGAGAAAAAAGTGGAAATATTTAAGTTTTTGAATCGTGAATAAAATTATTTGCAGTCAGCTTTAATAAAAATTATTTCGTCTTATTACCTATGTTTCTTCGATTTTCTGTTCCTCTCTCTCTCTCGGGTCTTTTTCTCTCAATCTGCCTCTCTCTACCGTCCTTTTCCTTCTCTCAGCCTCCCTTGTGTCTCTCCTGTTTTTGTTTCCACTCTCTCACGGGAGCTTTCATTCCTATCCCCTCTTCCACCACCTTTTTTCCTTTACTTTATAATTTCCCGCTTTCTACCTCTCGTTTTGCTATTTCTCCTTCTCTCTCTCTCTCTTTAATTTTTTTTCCTTGTCTTCTTCAAATGAACCGGAAAGAAATTTTGCAAAATTTAATTTTTCATTTTTCACGATCGAACGCCCTCGTTCGAGATAAAACCGGAAACAATTTTTCTTTTTAATGAAGGAAATTTGAGAAAGAAAATTTAACAACGACGACGACGAGAATAAACGAAAATGGCGAAGAGGAGAAGAGAAAAAGAGAAGGAATGAACGGTAGAGGGGAAAAGCTTAATTTCAAAAAATCAAAGTCAAGGAAAAACAAGAAAATCAACAAAAATTTAATTGAACAAAAATAAAGGAGAAGACGAAGAGAAAAAAAAATTTGTCTTAAAGAAAGAGAGATGAAAGGTTCTCCGAGAGTCTCTACACCCCCCCCAGCCCCTCACCCTCGATCGATCCTCTCCATCTGAGTCGAGGGGCATACCGCGGAAATTCCAAGAAAGGGAAAAACAACGAGTAAATTCTCGAAATTGCACACCAGCTTTGATCCCAGCCGAAAGAAAACTTTGTACCAGAACCGAGAAGGAATGATGGTGTGGGGGTGGTGTTGCGCAATTCGTAACGGATTCGCTGACTTATTTCAAAGTCGTCTAGAAAGGATTGTTGAGTGTTGTTGAGTGAATGGCTGTTGGATGGTACGAGATGGAAGGGAAAGACATTGACTAAATCATCATTGTGCGTCTGACATTAACTCGATTGTAACCTAAACGTCTTAACCAAACTTCCGCTTTGTTTTAAATTTGTACCACCTACAAAAGCTGTTCTAGAAGGTTTGAGAGCTTACCTTTGTTTCTAAGAAATCGGATGTTTTCCTTGAAGGATGTCGTCACCGAATTTCATCATTCATCTGAAACAATAATTAGAGGTGTAGAATTAGTTTTGTGAGAGGGAGAGGGAAGGGTGGTGGGAGGCATATCCTCAGAAGGTATGGACCGAAACCAACCAAACTATACATACAATTTCGTTAAAGAGTCCTTCTTACAATTATAGACGTCTCAGACAAAAGGCACAACTAGTGACTCCGACTCTAAGCCAGGGGCAAACAAAGGAAGGCGTGGGAAGACGACCTAATTGCCTTTGCCAGTCCTCATTGGTATAGGATGCCGAAAATGGACCTGGCTAATATTATAAATTAAAATATACAATGTATATATTATAAATAAAAAATACCGCCGAAAGTATCGAACTAAGTAAGTGTGGGTGTGAGGCAAAGTAAGTGTATTGAACAATGCTGTCGTTAACCTGACAAACTGAAATGTAGGAGTCGACTGTACATGAATACAAGAAAAATAGATCGAGCGCACAAACGGGAGCTGTAGAATAAACAGGAGGAGGAGAGGAGGGGAGATATTTATTTGTCAAAGGAATTCCTGGTAGAATTAGAAACAAAGGAATTGAAGAAGTCGGAATGGCAGAACAAGATATTATAAAGGAACAAAATTAAAGGAGAATAATTAATGAGTCGATAAAACAAAGAGAGAAGCTGAACTGTTTTTATAAAACCTCCAACATAAAGATTGGTTAGAGGCAGGGCTACCTGAGAGGAAACAAGAAGATGAAAAATAACAAAATAAGAAGAGTAACGGAAAGAAGAAACACAGAATGAAAGAAAGAAAGAAAGGGTGAGAGAGGGAGAGAACCACCGAAAGAGGAAAACAAGACCCTGAAAGAAGAATCCAAAAAACACTTAAACGGTTTCAGGTGCTATCTAAATGAGCACAAATGTATACAGTAATCAGTCTACAGTGAATCAAAAATCTCACCATAACATAGGAAACAGAGTAGTCCTACATCTCCAAATCATCGTAAACCACTACAACTTAGACAGAATATTAACAGAGACTCACACCCATTTCAGATAAAGACCAGAAAAACATTAACACAGAAATCCTAATGGAAGTAAAAGACAATAAAAGATCAAAAACAAAAAAAAATCACATCAACCACAACAAAAAACGATCAGAGAGAAGAAAAAGAAGAAGAAATCGGATATCAATAAAAAAAGGACCCGTAAGAAGACCGAATGCAATAAATTGAAACAGCGAAATAAAGGAAATAAAAAAAAAAAGACAAGACAATAAAAGAAAATCGAATGATCTAAAAAGAAAACAAAGAAGATAAGAGTGGGCGAATTCAGGGAAAACAAAAGTCGTCGAAAGATGCATTACCAAATTAAAAAGCCAAAGAAGAAAAAAAGGTTGGGAGACAAGACAAAACAAAAGAAGAAGAAGAAGACGTTCGGACGGTAAAAGACAGTCATCAAAGTAAAGACAGAAGGTAGAAGAAATAGATCACAAGTTAAAGAGGAAAACAGAGGGGAAGAAAAAGGAAGATGGGTAAAACGAAACCGGAAATAGATCAGAACACCGTGACACTGAATTTTAAAGGTTTCAGAACCTTTCACCTACTCACCCTCCGCCTACCCATTTCCTCCTCCTCTTCCTTCGAGGAAGAGAGGAAAATGGTAAAAGTTTCAGGATTTTCTCTCCCACGCATGCGCGTACCAAGGAAATTGTGAAGAGAAAAAAGCGGACGTCGGTGGGAAGAATTCTTGAAAATCCAGTCGGACTGGAGCTTTCGCCTCTGCCTTTCCTCTCATTCAACGCGTTCGGGGAAATCACTTCGGAAACGATAAACGTATTTTGCGTGTGGGAAAAGACGTTCGCGACGATTTTCGCGATTTTTTTCATTTTTCTTTCTTCGAACCGTCAAAGTGTTACTCAGGTAAATAATTCGATATCCGGTAAATAGTCAATTTTTTAAAATAAATTTGGTGCAAAATTCAAATTTGTGGAATTGTGATGAGTGTTGCATAATTAATTACTGTAAGGCGTTTTCCTGTTTTTTAAATTTCCAAAAACCCGTCCGCCATTTTGAGAACGAAGAGAAAGCCATTCTCAGGTTGAACGGATTTTCTCGATAGCGAGCAAAACCGGAAATGGATTTCCACACCTCGCAAGAGAAAATATCTTTGTTACCAGTGACCGAAACAACAGTGTGCAAAAAAAAATGTCGACATTAATTAATTCGTTAAGAGAGAAATTTTCGAGGTTCATCGCTTTTCGAATATCGGAGAAACGAAAATTATTCTTAACCCTTTCCAGCATCTCATCCCCCGTTCTCTTACACACCCCCTCGACCCATCTCCATTCTCGTTCGACCTCTTCAAACCCAAGTATCCGCTTTTCTATGAACCAGAAAACAAATTGGCGGTTTCGATTCGCGGAAGAATTTCAAGAAGATCTGTTCTCAACCTTCTCTACGATTTTGGAAAATTTTCTTTTGTTTTTGGGCTGGGGGGGACTTATTTCATAAATAATGCACACTCGTATGATGGATTTGTCTTGCAAATATTGCACGATTTGCCTGTGGAACTCATATTCCTGAATAATGAAAAATTCTCTTCACTGATTGTGTAATCTTCCTCAAGAGATTTGTTTCAAAAATATTGCACACTTTTTTGGAGGAATGGATTCATAAGTGATGTACAATTTAAAGATGACATGTTTCGTACTTATCTCTCAGTTTCCTCAAGGATTCGTTTATCAGTCATAAATATTTTTGAAAAGAAGCATGTGTACGAACTTTTTTTTTCAAAAGTAATGCACACCTAGGAGAAGAATTTTGTAAAAATTTTCATAAATAATCAACGACTGTTTGAAAGAATCGTTTCATAAATACTGCACGCTTTGATGGAGAACTCTTATTCGGAAATAACTAAAAATTCAGCGCCGAGTTAGATTTCTCGCATCTGTATCGAGGATTCATTTCAAAAATATTGCACACTCTCTTTTTCGCGGATATAGTTTTGTAGTGGTGCACAACTTATTTGAATAGTCAGGCCCATTTTCGTGAAGAATTTATCTTTCAAGATGTTTTCCACTTTCACGGCAAAGCTTTTTCATAAATATTGCACACTTTTCTTAAGTATTAAACTCATAAATTATGCAAGTTTTTGAGGAGAATCTATCATACATATACTAATTCATTTTGGCGAAATTGTTTCGTAAGTAATTCATTCTTGTGTGAGAGTGAAATTGCACACTTTCCTTAATTATTCATTTCAAAAGTACTGCACACCCTTTTTGTCCTGGATATAGTTTTTGTAGGTGCTGCACAAATTAGAGCAGACTCATTTCATTATTCATGTACACTTTTGTGATACAGTATTTCCGATTTCAAGTTAAATCTTTTTCATAAATATTGCACACTTTCCTTAAGGATTCATTTCAAAAATAATGCACACATTTTCGTGGACAGTTATGTAGGTAAGGCACGATGCATAGGAAACTAATTCCATAATTCGTGCACATCTCTATTGTTTTATTAAATAATTGCCAATCAAATGTCATTTTCCCTTTCATGAAAAGTTCATTTCATAAATATTGCACGTGTTGGTGGAGGAACTAGTTTTCATGTTTCTCGCTCTTTTACCCCGTTCGCGGAAAGCTACCTTTAACAAGAAGATAAAATTCATTCTTTTCCTCTCAAAAAAAATTGTTTTCCCCGTTTTCCATCATTCACTTTTTAATTTTGACTTTTTTTCCGGACAAAGAAGTCTTCGAAAGCAATATTTTGAATTTTTGCCAGGGAAACCACTTTGCTTCTGATGTGGTTGCCGTTAGCGGGTGGCGGGAGTGCGGACGTAACGGACGAACGGCTCGGGGGAGAAACTTGCGAAGGACGAAGTGGCGACTCACCAAGATTTATTTGATTCTTTGCCCATTTTGCAAAAATTATTCAGGGTTTACATCGTACAAAAGGGATGTCGTCCATTGTTTTTCACGAATTCGAACGAGAAGGAGGCGAAATCTCTTTTTCATCCATCCTTCCTTCCTCCCCCACCTACTCTACATATCTGAACGCCAAAAAGAAATTATCTTTATAATCCCAAAATTTAAATTTCTAACTAACGAATTTCTTTCTATGAGGTTGGTACTATAAATTGATTCGCCTTATTGACATAAACAAACAAACCCGAAAAGAAGCCAAAGGAACTAAATTTGACTTGCAAAAAGGGGTCAGCTTCAAGTGGCTAACCCATAATTTATTGGAGATTGGGATGAAGAAAGAACCGGAGTGAGTGGGGAATTGGCAACAACGCAAAAGAAAAGCTCAAATCTGACACAAATCACTGAGACTGCGAATATATTAACGTGACTCATACAGACAGTGACAGAAACCGTTCTGGGACGGGGATGTATATAGCTCAACACCACAGTCTTCCCTAATAGTTGGAAAAGTGAAAGACAGAATCTGACAGACTCAACAGGTTGATTATCTAATCTAAACACACTTCAATAATGCTTAGGGAACTTTGGTTGATGTGAGACAAACCGAAAACCTAGCTAAAAGAGAGACAAAGGGAGAAACAAAAGACAGTTTAAGTCGACAAGATGACCCGTCGAGACTAATACAAGAAAAACAGAAGTAGACGGAACTAGATAATTTAATAAAAGGAGAAGATAAACGAAATAAACAAATTCAAGGTCACCAGAGAATAATTTCCTAAAAAGTTTTTTCTTGTACATTTCCAGGTCGGTCGACCGTCAAGTCATTGCGAAAAGTAAAACCGGAAGTGACATAATGCTCTGATCGCCATCCATCAGATCCTTCCTTCATCTCAAAATGTCCGTCAGCGTGGAGATGGTAAACCTCACGACGACGACGACGACGACAAATGAGTCCCTCGTGAACGTGACCATCAACTGCGATGACTTCTACCAGTTCAACACGTTATCCACCGTTTACTTCCAGACGTTCATATACTTTTCATATATACTGATCATGATACTTTCCATCATAGGAAACGGTTTGGTGTGTTACCTGGTGTTCAGTTCCTCACGAATGCGATCCGTCACCAACTACTTCATCGTGAATCTATCCGTCGGAGATCTGTTGATGACGCTCTTGTGCATACCGTTTTCCTTCGTGAACATCTTGATACTCATGTACTGGCCGTTCGGTGAAATCATGTGCCGGGTCGTTTCCTACTGGCAAGGAGTTTCCGTATTCGTAAGCGCTTATACCCTCGTCGCCATAAGCATAGATCGTTACATTGCTATAATGTCACCGCTGAGACCTCGCGTGTCCAAATCCTCCGCCAAGATATTCATTGCAGCCATTTGGTTCGTTGCTTGCATGACCGCGTTCCCTATACTCATAGTCTCGGAAACGTTCACCCCGGACGACCACCTGTACAAAAGCTGCGATCGGAAAATCTGTCAAGAGCTTTGGGATACGGAAGAGAAAAAAATCTATTACACCATCGTGTTGATGTTCCTTCAATATGGCGTCCCCTTTCTGGTTCTCGTTTACACTTACACGAGAATCGCGATCGTCGTTTGGGGAAAAGAAACACCCGGTGAAGCAGAAAACGTTCGTGATCAAAGAATGGCCAAGAGAAAGAGGAAGGTAAGTCACTTTAATTTTATCTTTTCTCGCTAGGAATAGTCCTCGAAACTTCCTTTTCCCCTTGGGAGAGAAAGCTTCAAAAAGCTTCGACCTCCCCAACCTCCTTCCGAGCCCAACGAACTGTCAAAGGTCGCGAAACCCGTCAAAGGCAAATCATCGCCCGCTTCACTGGAATTAACAGAGCTGGAGGCGGGAGGAGTAAGAAAGGTGGTGTCCGTGCACAAACAATCCAAAAAGGAAAACAGAGAAGATGGTTATTGAAGAAGAAGAGGAGGAAGAGAAAGCAAAGAATAACTGAAATCCCTCGAGTAAACACGCCCAAGGCGCCGACAAACCCTCGTCGAAGGTTCTATCAGCGATGTCCAATTCGGATCGAAATCCGTCTTTTATAATAGTTGGAGAGACCGCGTTTCTTCTCCACCACCACCATCCACCCCCTCAAACCGACCACATTCCACTTCGGTCGTTGAAAGTCCGACTTTTACAATCGTCCATCAACTTAGATTTACAACTCCGGGGGGTAAAAGAAAGTTTTAAAGCGCTATAAATTGATCGTTTCGAGATAGTAATCGTCCAAGGTTTTATATTTCGATGATTTATGGTTGACATAATTAAATGTTTTCTTCCCCCTCTTCTTCTTAAATATCCAAAATTTTGACTTTTTGGCGAGGCGGGGGATGAATGGAATCTTTGACAAATAAGAGACAAAAAAAAATCTCTGATACTCTTGATTAAGCAGGTCATCGAACTCTGTCATGCATCGTTTGCTACGACTCAATCAAAAGAACATAGAAAAAAAAATAGCCTAAGAGGAACAGCCAAAGAGACACAACCCGAAAAAGGTTAAAAGACGGCTTCCACCCCCAGCCCCCCATTCAATAACACAACATTCAACCAAAAAACTCAACCGGAGAGAACTCTTCACCCGAGGCGAACTTTTCTTTTTTCTCTGGCGATTATACTCCCGTTCGCAGTCTCCTCACACCTGGATTTTCCGAACAAAGAAAAATTTTCCTATTCATCGATTCTGGGTAATAATGCCGAGGCCGGGAGAGAGGCGTATGGTGGCTGGGAGGGATTCCGACTTCGGTTCTTCCCGTTGTCTCCTCTCCCACCAACTCACCGCCTTCTCAAACCCACGACCTTTGGAAATTCGCTGGAAATATCAAACCACGGGCGTCTTTGTTCGGTCGAAAAAAAGGGAAAATCTCGAATTTCTCCTCGTTAGCAAATTTAATTCAAATCGTATCCTCTCACAGACCGCACAAGTTTCGGGGCCCGGACTCGGGTTTTCATTTTTTTTTAAGGACGTCAGAAACGAACGGTCAAAACACGGAGAGAAAGGAGGAGGAGGGGGGTCGGGCGAAAGGGATGTTAGTGCTGACGCTGGAATTAAAAATTATAACGGAAGACATAATATATAAACGAGAGAAAAGCGTTTTTCGGGAAGGTTGACTGAACGGAGGGTGAGGAAGAGGAAACCGAAACATATATAACCGGAAGTTAATGTCAGAATCAGAGACTGGAGGTGGTCGTCTCTAGTTTTAGCCCAACGGGAGGGCCTAAATAAAAAAAAAAAGATTTTTTTTATTACCTTAATATCTGGAGCGAATGTTTCTCCAGCTAATTTAATTTCATTGCGTTTAATTCGCGTCACGAATTTCCTCCGGATTTTCCGCGGATGAAAGAATTCGCAATCGTCCTTCTTCTTCCTCCTCCTCCTCCACCTCCAAACGGCTTTAATCCTTTCAAAGTGAGATTTTTCTTCCGTTTTTATCAGAAAGAGGGGTGGAGGAGGAGAAGAGATGTTTTCCGGTTTATGTGGAAAATAAAAATATGAAAATGATTTTCGGGAGACCTCGGTCACGTTTCAGCAATGTGAGAAGTTTATCGTTCGGAAAATTCTACTTCCGGTAGCTTGCAAGAACGAATCTGATATTTCTCGCCCTTTTTTTTGGAAGCCGCGTTTGAAAATTGAAGAGATTTTATCCGAAAATTATTATTACGATGGCTCGGGTTTTAACTCCTTTTTTACTTCCGGTTTAAATTTTTACATCCTCCGTGCTCTATCTGTTTTGTTATGGACTCACCACTTCCGTTGTTTCGGTTTTTTCGTGATATCCAATGTGCTGCTTTTGGTTTTCTTTATTTATGGTTTCTCTACCCAACACTATTTCTGCTTCTTAGGTATTTTGTCTGAAGGGATGCATTTCCGGTATTTCGATAGCAAAGAACACTTCATTCGAATATAATGGTTCACATCGTTAGATTCATTAATTTACGTTTGAGATGAGTTGGCGGATGGATGGCAAGATGATACACCGATGATAGATTGAACGCAATCAGGGGTGGAAAGAAGTCATAAGGACAAATTTTGAGAAGGAGAAGAAAACAAAATGGCGGAAATCTAAGTAAGAAAGTTTAATAAAGAGATGGGCTGGCTATACAAGAAAGAGATTGAAATGACAATGCAGTAGATGGAACAAAGGAAAGATAAGGGAAGGAGAAGGATGGGAAAGAGGTGAATCAAAGCTCAGAAGGGAAAAGGTCAAACAGCAAAAGCTCGAAGGACAGAACGAGGCGACAACATTAATGGAAGTCTAATCTATCTATAATCCCCTTCCACAAACAGTTTCGGGGGCTTAGTCAGCCCAAATAGAGCGAAAGCTCGACCGGCCGGATATGTCACGTACAAAGTGAATTATAGCAAGTCCCAAAACCGGAAATCAAAACGTACGTGCGAGTCGGTATGTCCTCTTTTCCATTAGATATGAATCCGAGAAAACTAAAGAAATCGTGACGTCATCCGATATCGAAAGACCGAATACGGAAGCCACCAGTACAAAACAACGGAATTGGTTGATCTAAAACGAGAAGAAAGAGCGCAAACGATATTATATTAGAATGGAATCAAAAACCGGAAGTGAAAACGAACTATATTGAAATTGTCAAGTCATCATTTTCCATGATTTATCCGAAAACAATGAAAAACATTGAAATACCGGAAGTGGTTCGCTTCAGACAATATAAGAAAGAGAAATGGCGTCGGACATCGGAAAACCGGAGGCCAGCAGTAATAAAATCGGAAGCCAGATGTATTGATAGATAGATAGATAAATAGATTGAGAGATAAAGCTACAGGCTATCATTATCACGTCGGTTTTTTCATCAAAGCCCAAGAGACTCAGACCCAACTCAAAATCAATCGAAGGCGTTCGAAAATTTTCCACATGAACTCCCTATCCCCCCAACCCCCATTCCCAACCAACAATATTCTAGGCCGAACGTTTGATCCTCATGACCGGGTCTCTTTTACCCGTTCGTCAATGATAAAAAGCTTTCGTTGTCCCGGAAACGTTTCCGGCCTGACAATATTCTCTCTCCATCGAAACCTCACACTAACCACTTTATATCTTCACCGAGGGTGGTGGGGAGATGGGCAAAAGGTCTGTTTGCGTTCAATTACTATATTCTAGCCGGAAGGATATAGGAAAAGTTCAAAACCAGTCGGGAAGAGTGGAAGGTAAGGAAGTCAGAGAAAGGCGGTCGTTTTCGAAATCCTGCCCAAAGTGGAAAAGTAACGTTCGAGTTGTCGAAAGAGAGGAAATGGAAAGATGGGGGTGGGGAGGAGAGGAGATAAAGAAGGATACTTCCCAAAGGAAATTATCATTTCCTTTGCTGAGAATTTTCCCCAAAAAACGGACTCGTGAATGATGGGCCGAGGGGGTGGAGGTGGTGGGGGTAAGGATGAATGAAAATGGTAGAACGTAGCGCAGGAATGGAAGAAAACTCATTTTGGCTGAAAGACTTTTCTCTAGAGATGGGCGGGTGGATAGAAGGGGATGAGAGGGGTGGATTGAAACGCGTCAGATCTCTCGAAAACTTTCCTTCTGCCGATAGGTAAAAAATTTTTTTCCCTTTGCACTTGATGATGGGTTCGCGCGTGTCGGAACAAGTGACGACCGAGTAAACAAAAACGGGAAAGTTCTCTACCGAATTATACTCCCAGAGTTTCGTGATTAATTGCTTTTAAGTTAATTGTTTCGTCTTCTCGTTTTCATCAAAAACAACAGCTTCGGGACAAAAAAAAAGAGAGAAGGAAAAGAAGAAAGACAGAAGGAAAAGAAAAGGAAAACAAGGAAAGAAAGTTTCTCTCTGAAGCACGGTCAGAGGACGCTGGAAACTATTTTTTTTTGCCGCCCTTCCCCCCGCTTTCCCTCCAATAAACGCCCTCTATCCGGGTGACACGGTAACGAATGTTTTCCCGCCATTTTTCAAAAATCCTCTCGTCCTATCAGAAAAAGTAATTGATTGCTTTTTTTTTTCGCTGTTGCCGTTGGGTGTTATACAACCCAATTTCGTGGTCAAGATGTTTCGGTTTTTTCTCTCACTTTCCGGTTTCCCTTTCCATTTCTCTTTTGGTTGACGTTTCCGGTTTTTTCCCTTTTTTTTTTTCTCTGTTCTCTGTCCGGTTTTTAGGAGCCGTTGATTGGACGAAAATGAGATTTGACGCAAGGGAGCCTTTTGCTCTCTTTTGTTTCAGCACTTTGGGTTGTACTGTGGTCATTTCTGTCCCGAAAGTGGCCTTTTGTTTTTGGTTCGTCCTGTTTGCTTCTTGTAGCCTTGCTCTTTTCTCTCTCTTTTTCTCTCTTTCTTCGTGTCTGCTTGACTCTCTTTCTCTGTATGTTTTCTCGCGATTTTGCTTTTCCTCTTAGTTTTCCCTTTTCCAACTCACTCTCCTCATCCCTCTCTTTCCTCTGCTACTTTAATCTCCTCCACACCCAAGTTCCATGAACCTCACTTTCCGACCCTAGGACGAAGGCATGGATTCGCACCTTCGTTGTAACCCTTCACACTACACCTCACAACACTCCATCCCCTGCTACTCTCGGGAAAAAAGACGAAGAGATCCTGTAGAGGTTCAAAAACTCATCCAAAATTCATTCAAGTTCTCATCACCAAACCATCCCCTCCCGTCGTTATTTCACCCAAACTGAAAGGAAGGAAATTAAAAACCCCCGTCGTGTCGTCACTTTGATCTTAGGCTAAATTGTTTTCTAAGAAGGCGGTGGTTACATAGTGGAGACATGGAAGGTGTGGTAAAAAGAAGAAGCAGACACTCGTTAATTTCTTCCTCTGGATTGAATTCCGTTACAAATTATTTAGGCCTACTCACTGCAAGTTGAGTGTGTGGAGTAGGGGGGGGGTGCCTACTGATATCTAAGGTTTCTGGTAAACTGGTATCTCACGAAAATCCACAGAATACATGCTTTGGGGCTGTTTTCTCCTCTCATTCAAACGATTGATTTTACGGGTGGAAACCGAAACATCAAACCAATTACGAATTATCTGTTATTATCCTTCCTTTCCGCTCTGAACATAGAGAAAGGGAGAGGGGGGGCTATTATAGATAAAGCCGAATTAACGTTGTTTTCCTTTCTATTTCGGTTAATTAATTCCGTTGAAACGAGGAAGGCCGGGAGAGGGGGGAGGGGTTGGAGTGAAATTTGTCAACGCGGAAAATAACCGGAAGCAAAAATAATTTCCTTAGCAACTCTGTCCGACAGCAAATCTGTAATCAAGCCCACACTTTCCAGATAGATAGACAGATGAATTAATTAGTAGCCCTAATTTTAGGTTCCTAATGAATGCTTACACAAACTTTTAACAGTTGACAGGTTGGATATGCGTGTATCTCCTAATAACCCGTCAGCAATTTGACAAAGATGACAAACACAAGCAGAAATCATGTCTCCTCGAGTTTTTTTGATCGATGAGGCGCGAACATTGGGTTAGGAGGTTTCAGATAGTAGGCAGACCAAAACCTGAGAGATGGTTTCCTCTGTTGAGGTCATGTAGACGTGCCTCCGCTTTTAAGTTGGACTTTCGTAGACTGTTACTAGTAAGCACAAAAGCTTGGGTTTCTGTCAGAAGCAAACTTTTTTTTTTTACTAACCAACTAAGCTTACTAAAGGTGATAAATTACTGAGAGTTTATCATGTTTACCGGTTAGTTTATAAAATATCGTAGTGGCGAATTTAGTTAATGCTTGACTACTGTCACTTCTTGTTAGGATGTGACTGAACAATACCCTAAAATTGCAAATACATCACTCATTCCTTGGATTTATCACTTTTACCGTAGCATATACTTATATACTAAGTAGGATTTAGGGATAAACAGTCACCAATTGACAATCAGTGGTACTAGACACCTAGAAGTCATCATACTCTAGATTCGGAGATCTCAAAACCGTTTTAGAGAGTATACTCATAGTTTGAAAAGTATTAATAGATAAGTTACATCTGAGCTTATACCACTTTTAAACTTAATTAGATCATTCCTCATTTAAATAAGAGCAAAAAACTTAAATTCACCAAGATTAAAGAGAGCCTTAATCAGACTGACAATTTATTATTAAAATTGTATTAATTAGAATACTAATTAATTACTGGGAAAGGTAACCCAGAAATGTAAATATTAATATTAAAACATCCACCTCGGTTTTTCTAAGTGGAAGTAAACTTAAGCCACTTTTAAAATAAATGAATTAATTCGTATTAATTATAATAAAAATGAATTATTTATTGAATTAAAGAGAGAGAGAGATAAGACTAAGAAGAGAGAAGAAACTTTTTGTATCGATCGAAACATTAGCATCAATAAGGCCTTCAAAATTAGATAAAAGGCCCGAAGATTAAAAAGTAAAACAAATCCACTTGTCTTCTACTTCCGTCCGAAATTGTTTTCATCTCCTCAAGGACCACAGTCAAACTCACACGGAGACAGTGATAAAAGAGTGACATGGCTAACAGACACCGAAATACATGTAAAATCGTATATAGCGAAAACCTGACACACAAAAAACTCTTGTTTAACGTGTGTTGAAGGTTTTTGTTGGAAATTGCTGACTCCGAGTTTCATGGAGGGGGACCGGGGGAGACGATGGGAGTGAGTTTGGCAAGAACTCAAAAAACCAGTTTTGATTTAATCCGATTTTGTAGTTTTTTTTTCTTTTTTTTTCAATTTAGAATTTCTAAATAAAAAAGATTCCAACGACTTTTCTCTGTAGCAACGAAAATGAAATTTTCTCCAAACTTCCAGGCGTTCGCTTTTTATTATAGGTTATGTAATTATGGAATTTCGGGGCGGTGGCTAAGGTTCGTGGTGGGAATACCGATCGGAAAAGTCAGTTACGCGTTTCAAACTCGAAAACCAGTCCACCGAGGGAATGCTTACGAACAAGATGAGAATGATAAACAAAAAAAATTTTCCTCATCTTCTATATATAACAATCCCTCCTCCTCCTCTCTCCTCCCTCTTCCCAAATTAAAGAAAGGAGAAGAGATACAAAAACCCTCCAACGCCGCAGAAAAAGGAAAAAGGAAAAACTCCAAGAAAACATAAAACTGACACGAAATGTTTTGTTGACCTGTGGCGTGTGGGCAAACAATGTCTCCTCACCAATTTCACGAAACGTTTTCTTGGAAGAAACGTGATGACAAGTTTAAACCAAATAAAGGAGGCAAACAAAAACGAGACAAAATCGAGTAAGAGATATTGGATGTTGAGAGTGAGAGGAGACTTGAAATGAATGCAAAGCGGAAAAATCAAGACGAAGGAGGAAAAGTGAAAAAGGCAAGCACACAAGGAAAAAATACTTTGAAGAAATAACATCGGAGAAGGGAGAGCGAACTTCGTGAATGAAGTTTACATTTGTGAGAAGGAATCGAGAGAAAAAGATCGTCCATCTGAGAGAAGAAACGAAGCATAATTGTAAAGGAGAGAGAGAGAGAGAGGCGGAGGAGAGGAAGAGGGAGAAGGAGAGACATTTAATTAAAAATTAATAAAGGTATAAGGAAATAAATAAATTTAGAGAGAGAGAGATTCTTTAAATAATGTAAACAGAAAAGAGTGCAACAATATGGCGACTGATTTCAGAAGGTCGCGAGAGTGATGAATAAACAAATTTAGTTCAAAGGTCATACACGAGGAGGAGGAAATGTATAAAACAAAGAAACAAACTTCCCTACCAAAATGATTAGGGAAACATAAACCCCCCAGAAACTTATACTATTCTGAACTGTTTTAAGACAGTATAACAAACACTATTAGGTCTACCGGAAAGTTCTGTCTGATAATGTTACAAGCCTAAACACGTTTCAAATATTCAATTTACAGTTTTGATTCTCTCTTTTTATCACCTATACAGTATATCTAATTAAAACGAATATAATTCATGTTAGTATTAACACTAAGACGTCCGCTGGCCCCACTGTGGGGTCATAAAAACGGTATCCGTTGACCGCGACCCCATTCAATATTTCACAAACACTATTGGCTAAGTTCCGGTGACGTCACATTCGGAAATTATTGCGCATGCGTCGCTGGCTATCTTATACTTATTTACACGTGTACGATTACCACTGAAGTTCATATGTTGTGAATTTAAAATATTGGTGCTCAGGCAGCACGGAGTCAGTTTCACCGGCACCGATACGAAAAAATTTACATCAGACCTCCGGACGTCATAGTGTCAACTACAAACGGATTGTCTGACTGAGAGGTTTGAAGTTCATTTAAGCCACTGAATTGTGTATGAATTCCAGTAAGAAAGAAATGATACAGAGGGTGTGGATGAATTTGCCCAAGTTGGATGAAAATATAGCTTCCATAAAACTTACAGGAGTTGGTTCGAGAAATTTCAACCAAATAATTTTGACGTTTTTCATGAACCTCGGTCATCTTTAATCGACAACGATACTGTCAAGCTCATGTTGGAGCAAAATCCTTTTTTGACAGCATCGGATATTGCTGATACAAATAAGTCATAAATAATGATGGCAATTATATTATTCGATAAAGATTATTTAAGTTTCGATTTTGTATTATTCTAAAAACGGACATAACTTTCTGGTAGACCTAATAATATTAACGATTATATAACGAAAAAATATTATAACTACAATAGGAAGTAAGTAGACAGTAAGATCAATCACATATAGTGATCCAACAGCAAGCAAACAATAAGAACTCTGGTTGAGAACTGACTATATACAAATCAGGTCGGTAACTGAACCTGACCTATTTTCATTAATGAGATCATTTATGTCTAGAACAAAAGTAACACTGACGAAAGAGAGAGAAGAAGTAGATAATAGAAATATGGAAGAAAAAAATAAAAACTTTAGGAGAGAGAGAGATAGAAAAATATTATAATGACATACCTTGAAATAAAACTACTCGTACAGTATTTGAAAAACACAACACACATACACTGTTTTCAAAACACTAACTTACAGTGTGGACTCCATCAACAGACTGAATGGTTCCTGACACGTGATTGCATTTATACCTGGTGAGGTACCGCAGATGGAGCCACTATCGCTCGTGGAGGAAGAAGTGGCGATAATTTTCCCGGCTGCTTGTAGAAGAAATGGCGTCATTGTTTACACTGAAACCACTGTTCTTTGTGGCGGAAATTTTTTTCAAAACAGTATTTCTGTCTGAAGCCAGGTTATATGGATAAGATGTCCGAACAGTTTATTCGATAAAACTGTGAGTGTGTGTTGTCATTATACTCGGTATCATGCTCTTTAAGTATTTTAATTCTTTTATAATATTATAATTGTATTTAGCCGATAAAGATAAAGCAGTAGAAACACTGAGTGGGCAGAGTGTAGGAAGAAACCGAAGGAAGACAAGACAAAACAGATTACGAACAAACACTAAAAGAAGACAGACAAGTGATGGCAAATAAGAGAGACATATACAAGGGATGACAATGAGCCAAAAAAAAGGAAAATTTCAAAGGAAAACTTTGACAAGCTCAAAAAATTTTCTGTCTACCTTCTTTGTTTACGGGACGAGAGTGGCGGGGGGATGAAAGATTAAGGGTTGACGGTTGAAAAAACGAACGCCCTCGAAAAATTTATTTGCTCCAATTTTAATTCGGAAATGAAGTTAATGGTTGATTCCCGAGAAAATTTAATTTGCTTAAACTAAATGAAAATCAAGGGAAATGCCGCCCTTCCGCCTTTTTCCATCCACCCGACCATCCCTCTCTCCTCTTTCCTTGGCACAAAATTAGAATTAAACACTCCTTCCGCCAATTTCCCACCCCCACCCCCGTCCAAAGAGTCGCAAAAAGATGGGCTGTTTATTTAATTTGACAGGCCTTCTACGCCCTCCATCCCACCACCACCACCACCATCCTCTTCCATCTCCATCCGATTGATGTCTTTGATTTTATTATCCGTTTAACGCTCATTAAAATAAGATTTCCTCCCTCAGGATTTCAGGTATGATGTGCAAGATCTTTTTAATTGAGAACCAGGCGGAAATTGGACTTGAGGGGTAAAGGGAAACGGGGTTGATGAAGTGGATGAGGGGTGGGTGAAGGAAGAGAGATAAAAATTATTTTTGTAGTAAAGAGCTTGAATTTTCATTTTGGACGTTTTTGATTTTGTCAGTTTGGCTCTGCTCTGTTGAAAATTAAGTTTGACTCGAGATCGTTGTTTCTGTACGTGTACCTGTATTCTTCCTGTTTTCGTAAGCCTTCGTAATGATGGTCGGAGGATTTCTTTCTCGATTTTCTGTATACCCCTTGTCTCTCTCTCTCTCACTGTCTTCCTCTTTTGTATGCAGTTCACTTTCTACCGCTTTTTCTCAATCTACTTTAAAAACGTTTCCCATCTAATTTGAGGGATAAAAGAAAATCTCATCTAGTCAGACATTAGAAACGGAGAAAAAGCGTGAAAAATGTTTGGTCGGATGAATTGATTTATGTCTTTTTCCTCCTCCCACTCCCCCCTAGTCAGTTCCACCCGGTTTCCATGTTTCTTTCCAAGAAGACACGGGAAATGTCTCGGAGGAGTTCTTGGCAGGAAACGCCAAAAACATAAATGATATAAACGTTAAATACCGTTTGATGTGGGGATTTGTTTGTGCGGAAAATTTCTGGAACTTTGCCGGATATCAGCTTGTAAATTCCCTTCCGCCCCTCTGTTTTTTTCATCTTCCTGGAAAAGAGCGGGAGATGTTTTCCAAAAATTTTACTCTCACGAAACGAAGGAATAAATTAAATTTTTATGCTCAATTTATCCTCGAAAGAAGTGAAAATGACCCGGCAAAGAGGAGAGAAAATTTTTTCGCGGAAAATGTTAACAGTTAACGCGAAAATTATTTGCAAAGCAAAGATGAAAGTAATTACAAACCAGAATCCTTAATTGAATTTTTAGTAGTCGGGAGTAGTATGAGTCATAAAAAATGAAAGAACAAGGACAGAAGAAACTAGCCAAACGAAAATATTGTCTAAATGCAGATCTTTTATTCACAAATAACTGTAAAAATCATCAAGACAAAGGAGGTGGAAGGAGTGAGACGGAAAAAGAATAAAAACAGTAGAAAAAGACAATAAAATCAAAGGAAGTCATAATAGACAGTAAAAAGAGAATAAAAGGAAGCAAATTAGATTTGGAGAAATAAAGCGAAAAACGATAAAAGAAGCGACAAATATATACATGAGATATCGAAGACATAACAATAGTAGTCAGAGAAATATGACAAAAAAATTAAAGAATAACTGGCAAATGAATAAAAAAGAAAGCGTGGGCCGGGAAGAGGAAAAGAGCTTACAGCAACAAGATGAGGGAGTATTAGGGAAGGCGGAAAGAACTAGAAAAAAGGAAAAAAGTGAAACAGTGTTGACATCGTGGTTCAGATAAACCCTCGATATGCCAAAAAAGAGAAGAAGAGAGAAAAAAGTTGAACAAACAAACCCCCTATAAATAAAAAGTTACTAGGAATGTAAGACAACTAAAGAGGAAGACAGAGACACAAATCATCTATCATTCAAAAAGGCAAAGGAAATCGAAATGTATAGGGAGAAGTAAACGAAGAGTGCAAGAAAATAACAGGTAGAAAAAGAGTGAAAAGGCAAAAAAGAGTGAATAAGAAAGACAAAGACAATATACAGAGAAAATAATGAAAGTCAGCAGACAGATGGAGAGAGAGAGACTGAAGGCCTTAAAATCAGAGATAACAGAACAGAAGTTATAACCAGTACTCACAGAGAAAGCTGGAATTATAGATATTAAAACCTTTATATTTCAAACACAAACAAACTAGTCATAGAGTAAGACACGGAAGCGTTTCCGGAACTACGTTGCTCATAAGAGCGGAAGTACTCACTATAGGAAGCGAATACCTATCAGTGATCAGAATCTCGAACCAGAAAATAATTTTTATTTCGTCCAATCGCGCACATGGCCTGTTTCTAAAACTCTCGAAATGATTTATAGTAGCTGACAATGTTTGAGAAGAAGACCCGTGTGTCAATCGCTTGCATTTCCGGAAAGACTGAAAAACTCATTTTGGAAAAATGATTTAAAAAATAAATAAATCAAAACCACTCCGGGACCTTTTGGAACAGATGTTGGTATTATGCTTTTGTGAGTTATCTGTTTTATAAGTTTAGCAAATCACGAACCAGTGAATACTGTAATTTTTATGTCATGTAATCGCGTACAGTAAGAGATAAATGTAGAGAGAGGCAAAGACAACAAAAAAATCAAAAGCGTTAGGAAGCAGACTGAAATTATCTTATTCAAAACTACCCTGAAAAGACAAAGATATTCATACTAAAGAGAAAAAGGAAAAGGAATAATTATAATAACAGAATGTCAGAGAGAGAGACTTAAAGACAAAAAATCAGAAATAATAGAACAGAAGTTATAATCATAGTAAGCAACAGGAGATAAAAGAAGAACGCAATTAAGAAACAGAAAAAAATAGACAAATAAGGCTAATGAAGAAAAACAACCGTAAACACAGAGAAAGACAGAATTAAAGAAAATGAATATAAAGAGAGAGAGGTAGAGACAAAAAAACAAAAGCATTAGAAATTGGACTGAAATTATCTTATTCAGAACTACTCTGAAAAGACAAAGACAATCATAATAAAGAGAGAAAGAAGAAGGAAGAATTATAATAAGAGAGTGGCAGAAGAGAGAGAGAGGAACGACCATTAATACTCAACAAACAAATAAAAAGAAACACTAAAGAGTCGGAAAAAAAGGGATAAAAATCGGATGAAACGAGATTATGAACAAGATAAAGAACGATGAGAGTTACGATAAAATATTAATAGCAGGCAAAACAACTTCCGTTTCAAGAGGGAATTAATAAAAAAAGAGAGAGAAAGAGGAAGAAAGAAAGGAAAGATAAAACAAAAATCAGGAAATGAAAGCCTTAAACCCCAACAGAAACGCAATCTCCAATATCAGAACGATTGAACACAATAGTTATGATTCTAAAAGCAGAAGTAATGAGAAAAGAAAACGAAGGAAATAGGTTAGAGACGGAAAAACCAGGAAAAAGCAGAAGACAACACAATAAATAAACCGAAGAAAAATGAAAAACGAAAAAAAAAGATTTCAAAGACCCGGAAAATAGTGAAACACCCGAGAACATCAAACAAAATCCAAAACACCGAAAATCCTCCGGATTTATGGCTCCGAGAGGAAACAAGTCGGAGGAAGGGGTGGTAGGGGGAAGGGGAGAGAGAGAGAGAAATGGCCGATCTGAAACTCGAGCTTAATCCCCGCGGAAAGGTTTCTCAGGTACGATCTTTACAACCCCAAGCACACTCACCCCCACACCCCCGACTCTAGCTAAAGGTAAGAAAGAAACAGAACGAAGAGGGCGCGGGGGGAAACTGGAAGTTGAGGGGGGTGGAGGGGGATGAAACCAGCCTCAAAGGAGAAATATAAAAAGAATTTAAGAGGGAAAAACCGTTTTCAAATTTTCTTTTCTCCCGTCCGGAATGTAAATTTCCGTTTTACGAGACGCGTCACGGAAGTGGGGGGCGGAGGTTGGAGGGTTGGTGAGGAGGCAGAGTTTTCAAAACATGATTTTTCTCTCAGAATTGCGGGAGTAGTTCTTCTTCTCGCGTGTGTCCAGCTCTCGACTCTCCTCTTCCCCCTCCTTCCGCGAACGGATAATTTTCTTCTTTCGATCGCTTTTGCTCCCCCTCTTCCTCCCTTCCTCTCTCGGCCCACAGCCGGAAATAGTAATAAATCACGACGGGAGAAATAACGGAAAGCCGACTTCGAAATGGAAGATGTTCTTTTCGCTGACGTTGAATAATGGACAATTTTATCTCGGGTGACGGTCTTGAGATGAGAGAAAGACAAAAAAATTTTTTTTAATCACGCGAATGACGAGGTTTTCTTCCTCTATGACTTCCTCCTCCTCCTCAAAAAAAAAATATTAAAACTGTAGAAAGCATTCGTTGGTCTGACGAAACATTTGACGTGGTATCAGGGTAAGAAAATATGATGAGAGGAGAAGGAGGAGGAGGGCGTAGGATGGAAAGTGGGCGAAACATGGCGCAAAAGAATGAAACGAAGAGAAAGATGAATGAAAAACGTAGGAAGCAGCGGGAGGTAGAGCGAAACAGGAAATGACAAAGCTAAACATGACACTGCGAACTTCTCACGTGTCGAGTTTCCCAGTTGTTGAACTCAACCCCCCCCCTTCCAACCCGAACGGTTGGAACTCGTATCAGTTCGGGAAACTTTCCCCCTTGACACTCGACTGATTATTCATAATCAAAACCCGTTCGGAGCTTTCAAATAACAATTCAAAAGATGGCGGAACCCACATTCCAACCAAGTTTTATCTCCATCGAAAGTGAATACGAAACCGAACGAGGAGACTCACCGAAGCTTGATGAACAGAGAAAACGAAACGAGGAGAACGGGCAGGGGGGCTGACGGTAGGAGTGAGGGGTAAGAAGAAGAAAAAAAAAGATAATTTTGAATGGCGGTCATTAGTAATTTGAGAGCAAAAGCCGTGAACCCAATTGACGGCCGATAGGGTTAGGCTACAGTGACCTCACTCTCACTCTCTCTCTCTTCTACAGGAGGATCCATCTCCTGTCTCTCTCCCATTCATTTCCGCGACTTATTTGCTCCAAGGTTTTCGGTTCATTCGGATCATCGACTTTTGTTCAGAGTTCAAATTAATTTCCTTTGTTTTAACTTTTCAATGAGATTTTACACACACCCCCTTGTGGCAACGCACCCCTTCCCCCAAAATCCAAATCCAAGTTTTCAAAAAGGTATTTAAGTCTCGTCTATGGTCTGTCTCTCTCTCTCTCCGTCTGTCTGAAAGGTATACAATTCAAAATGGCATCGTCGTTGTATCCTGACTTACTACCCTAAAACGCCTGCTATTGGTGTATTCTCTACAACCAGGCAGGCAACAACATTACAATCTCACTAGAAATGTGACGTTCAGATTACGACAGCGTTAGCCAATAGTGTAAACTGGATAATTTACTCAAGAAAGTCTGAAGTATTTATGAAATGATTTTCCTACAAAAGTGGGCAGAATTTATGGAATGAATTCCTCACAAAAGTGTGCAGAATTTTGAAATTATTTACTCTCAATTTGTACAAAATTGTACGAAAATAATCCTTCATAAACGTGTGCAGTATTTATGAATTTCACGGCGTAACAAAGATCAACCAAAACAATAACAACAGCAGCTTTTCATAAATCAAAAGAAAGTAGAAAACATTTGCAAACAGGTGTATGAACGAGACAGTAAAACAGTGAAATCTGACCAGGCGCCATAACGAACCAGTGAGGGTCTGAACGACCTGACATCAACATTTCTTTCGTACATTCCCAAATTTTAAGCATAACTCAGGCGTAAGGTGTAACATCAGTGAAAAAGGGTGAGTTTTGGGGGTGGAAGCGGAGTGTCAAAAATGACAAACTTTGAATGAGATTTTGGAAGTGAGAGATAATCCCGGGAAGATTATAAAAACATTAAAAACTTTTGGTTCCAACAGCAAACAACAAGAAATCCCTTTTTCTCCATTTTGATTCTTACCCACCCTCACCATCACCCTCAACTCCCACTGACCCTGAAAACGGTTCGATTCCAATCGAATCAGAAAATCACTGAATGAGGAAAAAAATTTTTTTTGTTCGACCCTTAAAAATGATAATGGCTTCATTCTCTTCCCGGCAGGAATTTTGGTTAGAAAGACAGAAGGGTCGAGGGGTAGGGGTGGGAGGGAGGAGGCTAAAAAAAAAGAAAAATTTCCGTAATCGCATTTTGTGGTGAAAACACTTTTCAGTCGAAGTGCAAACGACCGGAAAATTTTATTTTATTTTATTTTTTATTCATTCGCCGCCTGATGACGCATCCCAAATCTCCTCCTCCTCCCATCCATCTCTTTTCAACCCCGAACCCCCTCCTCTCCTCCCGAACCCCGTGTTAAAAAAAAGAAAGCTCATAGAAAGTTTTCCCTGGTGACGACGAGAAGCTGAGGGAGAAACAACAACCGAAACCACCACTGTCGTCATGTGGAGCTCGAAATTTTAATTTCGGGAGGAAAGAGGGGAGGGGGTCTGAGAGTGATTGATTTACTTTTCACGAATAAATGTCAGGACCGGATTAAGTAAATAAGAAACCAACGCGAAAAATCAATTTAAACCCAGGTTTTCCAATGATTATTTAATTTGTAGCGGAGACTGGGATGCTGCGGTCCATCAACATCCAACCTGTAAGCCTTTACTACGAACCTAAGGCCCAGAGCTCGATTTAAATCAAATGGCGGGGGCAAAATTTTGCCCTCGACTCATTAATTCCGTCAAAAATCAATTTTCGGCGGGGATGGTGGGAGGAGAAAGGAAAGCCTAGTGACGGGGGAGAGGGAGTTCGCGGTTCGCACGAACTCCGGCTTCAAAACTCTGGTTAAAAATTAATTACAGTGATCACCGCGTGACGCCTCAATCGTACTACCAGCAGCACCGGCAACGGCAAAAGCTTTGAATAAACCTTATTTTCAAAGCTCAATCGGAGAGCTTTCCAGTCACCGCAGAATAAATTTTGGAAAAGCGCTCTTGAATACGAACCCTATTACCTCCTCCATCCATCCGCTCTCTCGTCCCAACGCCTTGTCTCCTTCCATCCCCTCCACTTTCTCCCACTTTCTCCTCCGCCTTAGAGTGAGAGTATGAGCTTTCAAAGGTTGCCACGCCGAATTAATTTTCTCTCTTCACTTTAAATAAATAATTCGATATTTTTACAAAAAAAAAGTGGTGATAGATTTCGTTTTTCTGCGGTGAATTCAATTTAGAATTGCTCCCCCATTGGCTGTAAAATATAATTTGGATGGCGCATTTTGAAAATGATTTAAGTCCGATCTGTTAATTTGTTTCGTTTTAAATTTTGAAGCTTTGGAATTGTATCGATTCAAAACATCTTAATGAACGGCGTCAAGTCGGGACAGTGCTTCAGCCAACTCGCCAATAATTAAATTAATTATGTAAATAAATTTTAAAAGATCCTCCCTAATGAACTTACATCACTTTCATAATTAATTAGTCATTTGTAAAAATACGCGAAGCAAATGCGTCTTTTTTATATTAATATTATAATAAAATAATAACTCTGATGTGAGCGAGAAATAATATTTAGACCCGTAAACACTAGACTTGTACCACTCTCACAATCAATCACGATGTTTTTAACTCAGATCAATTATAAATTGAGAAGGACGTTGAGATTTGTAAAAACATTTTTTCTTAATTGGTAATAAACAGTTCACGCTGGATTGGCTGTCACTTGTGTGATGGTCTCAGTTTTTAAAGTAATGAATTAATACCACTTTCAAAATAGACGGTGCGAATAATTCAAAATTTGTATAAGGGTTCTGGAAAAGCAATGCTAATCCTCATTGTGTTGACGGGTAATTTTATGAGAGTTATCCTGCCACCCAAATCCTTGGGGATTCAACTTTGACCTTTTTCATACTCATTCATTTTTTTCCCAACCAGTTTTCGATGGTATAAAAAAAGTTCGCAGTAAACCAATCACAAGTTATGCGAAGTTTCAGTTGCTTGTGTCTACAAACCTGCACCACTTTCAAATTTAAACGTTGTACAGTCCGTTTCTCACCCTTTTTCTCATTTTTACATGTCGCAGTATATAATCCAAAGTAATTTTTGGGATGTTGGGATGTTAATTCTAATGCAACATGCATAAGGAGCCACACATGGACTTACATCACTTTTATAATTAATAAGTTGTAATGCATACGTAATTACTGCCTTAATTTATGGCATCACAATAACTCTTTAGTGGGCGCATTAAATACTTTTAGAACTTATTCTTCCACCTACATGTAACTTGCACCACTTTCATAATTAAGTTTGCACTAAATTTTTATTTAACGTCCCTCCCTAATTGCCACCTGTCTCCAAGCATGAGACACTACAGAAGTTGTTCGGACTAGTTCTTGGGTTAGACCAGCGTCTTAACTGCAGAATTACACTAAACTAATCACAAACTGATGTCTCGATTTCCTGCTGTTTTTAACTGACTTACACCACTTTTAAATTTAAACTTTAGATGGTCTATTTCAGCTACTTTTTTTCCTGATTTTTAGATGCTGTAGTAGATAACTCAAAGTATTGTTTATGATTCACATTTAATTGTGAAGCAACATACATTGGGAGACACATGGACATAAATCACTTTTAAAATTAATCAGTTGTAAATATCCATAGGTAATTACTTCCTTATTTTATGACATCACTAAAACTCTTGGGTGAGGGTGATGACTACTTCTAGGGCTTATTCATCCACCTAGATCCAACTTGTACCACTTTCATAATAAGTTTATACTAAACTAATCACAAATTATCTTGAGAAAGGTGCGGATTTTACTATATCGCGCCACCGGACGGCATTAAAAATCGTTCTGTGCTTTATCTACAACTAACTATATCTATAATATCTATAACTATATATATATATATAAATTAATTTTTAAAGTTGGTTTCTATCTCTCCTTCCCCCTCTCCCCATTTCTCTATAACTATAAGTGCTGTTGTGCTTGGGTGACAGGACTTCCGTTGTCTCGACTAATTATAGACACAGTTTTGTTGATTCCATTTAATTAGGCCGACGGCTAATTGGACACGCACTTTTCCTAGGAGAAAGAAGGAAGGACAGTCGGAGGTGGTGGTGGTGGGGGGGGTCAAGTCTCAAAGGACCCAAAACCAGACTTATTAATAATTTAGGGTTAATTGGAAGGAAAAGGGAAAAGGGACTTTTGGACATTTTTTGACATGATGTCGTGGGGATTTTAGAAACATGTATCACGACGGAGAGCCTAAATCATAATGAGGTATGTGTAACGGCCAGTTTCCAGGAATTTCCTTTTCCCGACATCTTAGAACAACGATCTATCGGCTATTTAGTGTTTCCTCTTTGTCTTGAGTTTGGTGTCTCTCTGTCCTTCTTTTCATCATCTCCCTTCCAATCCTTCTTTTCCTTTTCTGTTTTAGCCTTCGGATCTCCTCTTTCCGGTCCATCACTTTTGATATGAATTCTTCCACCTGACTATTAGATATCAAATTAATTCTAGTCAAGTGTGTGTATTACTTATGAAACAAAGTTTTGATTATCTCTGATAGTTACTCTTTTGTCGATGTTGATCTGCCATTCCAATGTCTGTCGGACGGTGGACCCCAGTGGTGTACATTCCTAATGAAATAAAATCTTCTCGAACGTGTGCATTACTTTTGAAATAAGGTGTTATAAGCTTAAATTTTTTTTCACTTTCTCTGATCATCACACTCTTTTAGATTTTTGTAAATGGTATCTCCTTCTTTTTAGATGTAATCGTTCTCCTTTCGTTTGTATTAGTCAGGAAGTAGTTGCTGAATTTCCGGTTGGATATTCTGACTACATCCGCTACGTTAATGCATACCTCTCTGTTGTCTTCTTCTGTCTTAGTTCTTGTTTTTCGCTGACTGGAAATCACGTTTCAAACCTTTTCGTACTGTCTTCTTTTATCCTGCGACAGCGACATTCTTTCATTTCCTCGCTGTCTTCCTTATTACCAGCTCCCGTTTTCGTCAGTTTTTAAACTCTGCACTTTTCTTCTTATTGGAGGGTCTCTCCTTATTAGCAGACACCCACGTGTTATTATCTCAGTTTGACCTTTGTGGGCTCACTAACCCAGTTACAGATATTACAATCACACAGCTTTTTTGATAATCACAAATTAGGTTTTGGAAATTATTATTGAGTTAGTCTCTTATTGAGAATGAATGATGGGGGTGTTGTTGGGAAGGGATGCAACGGGTTAATTGAGACCAAATCGATTAGTTTATAATTAATATTGTCATACTCAAAATAATTACCACACTACTTAGTATTGTTATATTTGTAGTTAGCCTACTTATGTGATTATAATAATCACAGAATTGGTGATTGGTAGAATTGGTTTTTGTGCGATTTACCATTCAGTTTTGCTAATATATTATGAATCTAAAAAGACTTTGTCGCTTATGTGAAATCCATTAACAAACGTGTCATCTTATGATCATTGCCATCTCTCGTCCTTTTACTCCTTTCTTCGCCTTTCTTCTTTATTAGAGATCATTCGACAAAGGAAACTTTTACATGTTTACCGAAGACAAATGGCCACAAGGCAAACGCTTTCTCATAATTCACAGATCGAGGACAATTGCTTTGGGACCGAGCACTTTTCTCTCAACTTTTCGCTAAACTTTTCCGTTCACTTCAAATTGTCACCGTCATAAATAACGAAAGACACAAAAAAAAATTGAAATTTGATCGATACAGACTTGGGAGACAGATCTCCTATTGCGACAAGATAATCTTTATTACAAGAAAACTTTTTGCTGATTTATGAGGTAGCCATGCTTTTAATCAATTGAAATGAGACGTGATAAACACGACAAGATCCGAGAGAACACTGTCAAAAGGTAGGATAGCGTTAGAAACTGTGAGTTACTCAGGAAACAAATTGCTTCTCAAATCTTGAACTATATTGTAATTAAAAAGTGCATTATTTATGAAACGGATTCGTGGAACAAGTGTGCATTATTTATGAAATAAGTTACAGCAGAATTTTTACAATGAATCACTCATGAAAGTGTGCGATATTTATGAAATGAATCCGTCGCACAAATGTGCACATTTTTTTCTGCACTACTAGCGGCGTCATAGTCATCTCCGAGCTAACAACAGAGTTATAATCTGTAGATCTCTGTCCTACTTTCAAGACTACTGAAATTTGATCCTGCCTAGCTGACGAACGACTTATATTAGGTTACACGCGTCAATGAAAATTACTGTGTGACTAATTCACAATCTCAGAGCTCAGTTTTCGAGAAAATTCGAATCCAAACCCACATAAGACACATGATTGGTCAACTGACCTACAGAAAATATTTATATTTTTCTCAAAACTCAAATTCTAGAAAAGGCCATAAAGCTTCCCTATGGTATAGTGATGGTGGTTTTAATAAGGTTTAAGCCAGTTGGCTTATTGTAATCTGGGAGGTAAAATTTTTCGGTAACTGAATTTCGAATTTTTTCTAAAACTTCTAAAACTTCAACACCCACTCATAAAGCTATTCATCAAAGATTTTTTTCCAAAGTGTTGCGATAAAGCACGAGGCAACACCGTGGCGACACGTATCTAGAGGACGATTCGAAAAGTTTAATGGTTCCCAAGAGAATTTTCCTCTTCCTCTCAAAAGCTCTTTATCTAAGCAGTAAGCAGAACCGTCAAGGACAGGAGCGAGAAAAGAAACGCAGTTCCGTTCGATTATTTAAGAAACAAAAAAAAGTTGAAGACGCTGTCGAGAACGGCTCTTTAGGCCAGCGAACGCGTGAAGAGTTTTTTCTTCTCACTCTAACTTCTATTTGTTTAAAAAATTGACAGGAAGTCAATAATCATCAGTAACTTCCAGCTGAAGTGTGAACTCGACGAGAAGAGTCTGATGGGTTTTCTGACGAACTCAGACAGCGCAGAAGGATTAAAGGATCAAAAAGGAGAAAGAAGAAAAATTTTTTTCCCTTCTTCATCCCTTACCCAACCACCTCCCGTCCTCTCCTCCTGGAACGCGTTCCTGAACACCAAACGTCATTCCATCAACATAAGAAATTTAAATCGGAATTTTCTCAGCAGTGAAAAAAAAGCTGTTCACAAAAGGACAGAGGATGGGATCGGGGTGTGGAGGCAGGGTGGGGGACGACAGGAAACCGTGTAGTGCAAAAAATCCCTCTCCGGAGAAGGACTTGACTCGTGATTTTGAAGCGGAAGGAATCGTCGTCACAAAGAAAACGCCTCTTTTCGCGTACGTTTGTCTGCTTTCCTAAACTAATTAGGGTTGTCAGCCGTCTTTTATTAAAAGGACAGTCCTTTGTTCGGCTCATCCGTCCTTGTCCTTTCTTAAGTTTGGAAGAGGACGACGTCCAAAATTGTCCTTCACTTCCAAAAATAAAGAGTAATTCCTCTCATCAATTTTGAAAGTTCTCTCTCCTCTCCTCTTCCCCATTCTACGATGCGGATATTAACGCATTTCTTCGGTTTTCTACATTCTCCTGATTTATGAAAATATTGCTGCTGCTGCTGTTGTTGTTGTGTTGTTGATATTGCTTTGGTTAAACTTCAGGCCATCAAATTACTAAAAAAATTCGTTACATAAAGAATATCCACTATTAGCTGGATACACCACAGCACTGCACCATAAATACTGCACACGTTTATGAAGGATTCGTTTCATAAATACTGCACAATTTAATGAGTAAATTATTTGAAAAATTCCGCGCATTGTTATGAAAAAGTACTGCACACTTTCATGACGAATTCATTTTTAAAATTCTGCACAGTTTTGTGAAGAATTCATTTCAAAAATACTGAACACTTTCATAAGTAAGTTACTCAAAAAATTCTTCACGTTTTCGTAAGGAATTAATTTCACAAATCTTGCACACTTCTATGTTAAATTCATTTCATGAATACCCCAAAATGTCTTCATTAAATCAATTCAAAAGTTCTGCACATAGCTCTGTGAATAGCTGATTTCATACTAATCACAGACGACAATCTAATGCACAATTTAGAAGACAAACGAGACTAAAATTTGTAATTAGTTCCGTAAAAAAGAAAGAACGATAAATAAGTAGGAAAGTAGACTCAGGAAAACATCAGACGAGATGTAGTAACAGAAAAAAGGTCTAAAATACGGGAATTCATACACGAAATGAGCAGTTAAGACCGGGTGGGTTTGATTAGAGCGAAATTTCGGTGATTTTAGTGTTAAATCGTTTCCTTTAAGCGATCACCAGAAATTTAAATTTTCCCAACAAGTTTTCTTCCCGAGGGCAAGTGATCGACCCCGAGCGTCCTTCACACTTTTTGCATTCTCTCCTTCAAAATCCATAAATTTGAATTCGAGAACGAGATAATAAGGGTTTCGGGAGGTGGAATTTCGACACCATAAATCTCTTCAGATTTATAACGAGACAAAGACAACAATTTCGTATTAAAGGGGCGGCTTAAATCGTGTGAGAATTCGTAAATGACTTGAGGAGAAATCATTGAAACATACAATTGAAAATCAAAGCTTTGGTGGGAGGAGGAGGAGGAATCGGAAGGAAAAGGAAAATAATTGAACGTGATTAAAGATGTGGTTGATTCGGTGGCGGTTTGGAACGTCACACCGAAAATAGTGAAAAACGGGAGATGAGAAACCCAAAACTATGGAAAGCCCTCACGATGGCTTACCCAACAAAGAGGAAAAGGAGTCATTTGAAAGAGGAGGTTGGACGGGGGTTGGCCGGGGGATGAATAGTTTAAATTTTATAATGAAACTCGGTTTTAACGGTTCTAAACTAAAATCAAATCATTTATTGCTTTTCACATACTAGTTCCTATCTCACTCTCTCTCTCTCAGAGTTCCTCTCTTCTCCCGTCATCTCCTCTTTAGCCTCATTTATATAATAATAAGTTTCCTCTGAATCTTTTATTCATTTTAGAGAATGAAAGGCGACGGGCGGGTTCAAGAATAGGCGGAGTGGAGGAGGAGGAGACAAAGTGAAAGTCAAACAATGTGCAAAAAGACCGAACACGATTTCAACTTAATTTAGAAAATCGCAAGCCGAAGAGATTTCCTGTTTTGCTGCCGCCTCTTCCTCTTTCCTACCTCTCTCTCCCTCTATTCCTCTCTCATTTTCCTTATTTCCCTCTTCCTCAGTCTATCTCTCAATCTTCCCATTGCTCTCTCTTTCTACTTCCCTCTATTTTTCTCTTTTTGTCCTCTCGCTATTATTTTTCTTTTCTCTTCCTAATCCACCTCCTGCCCATTCCCACACACACACACTCTTTCTCTCTCCCCTCATGTTGTCTTTGAAAAGGATCTCTTCAGAGTAAATAAAATAAAAATCTGCCATGCAGAACACCGAGGAGGAAAGATTTCTAATTGAAATCGGACATCTTCTATTTATTTTTTTGTTTGCATTTTATCAGAGAAAGTTTCACGTTCGATCACAATAGATACGAGAAGTAAGAGAAGATATAATAGAAAGAGGGTAGCCTTCTCTTCCTTCTTCTACCGCCTTCTCTCATCGCTTCCTTTTCTTTCTCCCCCGACCTCCTTCTCATCCGAACGCATTTGAATCGAAAAGTTTGGAAGAGGATTCCACGTTTCGCGGGTCGTTATTATCATTATCATCACGTACTCGAGGAATGTTCTTTCATTAAAACAATTTTTGGAGGAGGAAGAAGAAGAAGGAAGAATGTGGTCGCAGATGAGGAGGCGCCATGTTTCTTTCCGAGACTCGGGTGTTAAGATATCAAACTTTGTCTTGTCGAGCCTGAGAAATAAAAACTCCCCATCCTCGGTCACCAGAAAACTTTCCAGGTTTTTAAAGAAAACTTGTTCTTGACTTCGAAAGCTGCTTCTCTTGTTCCTCTTCCCTTCTTCTCTGCTTCGAAAACTTTTCCTTCTTTCGGGTATTTTCGGGTTCATTTCATTTACATTTCTTGTTCTTCTCAGTTCCTCTTAATTTGCCATTTTTCCCTCCCATTTATTTTCACTCCAATCGCTTTAATGAAGACTCATCGTGAATGAGGACACTTCTCTGGACTCCCCTCCTCCTCCTCTTCATCATCCTTGGGAAAGGGTCGGCGCTGAATCGAATCAAAATGATGGAAAGGAAAAAGCCTAAAATCCCGTTAATTCTTTTCAAAATGCGATTTGTTCTACTCTTTCCTCATTCTGCCTCTCTCTCTCTCTCTCATTTCACTCATCCTCTTTCCCGTCCTCTCGAACTCATCATTCTCCGACGTTTTCAACAAATGAAAACACAGATTATTTTCCCGGAGACGGGTCAAGACACCACAAATGCTTCGAATTTCTATCAAAAGTTCCGAAATAGTTGGTCTTAACTTGAATGTTTCATGAAGCTTTTCCCTCTTTATCCCTCCCTCTCTCTCCTCTCTCTCTCTTCAGTTTTCCTCTTTCCCACGCACTCCTCTCCCAGATCGAAAATGTTTTGTTTGGAGAGTACAAAAATAAATTTTCAAAAAAGATGTTGATTTCGGGGGTGTCACGGTGTCGTGGCCTCATATAAAGATGCAGATTTTTCATTTTACATCGCTGACATGTTAGCTTTTGACATTTGAATCATTTCGTTTGTTGGGTTTGTGTTATGTTATTGAAATGGGGTGAATTGTCTTCTTACGATGCTGTTCAATTTTATACCCGTTATCCATGGGTCAATATATGTCCGTTTAGCCCTTTGTAATGAGTTTGTACTAAACGGGCATCTCACTTCTGACACCGATTGAAATTTGTAGTGAACTGGTGCTGAGAGTCCGGATTCGAGTAAAACAGACAAAGTTTCTTGGTTTTCCTAAAGTTGTCTTTTAACTGAACAACTTACTGAAGTACTGAGGAAGAATTACAGAACTCCGCGGTTCACCACACTGGCTTTCGACTGTTTCCTTTACTTTTATGCTCTATCAAAGTCACTCACCCATTGCGCGAACTTTACTCAACTAAGAACTCACTGTCCTACTCGTTTTAGGAACTTTTCCTGTGGAGCGGGACGACACTGTTGCGAGTTTGAACGAGATCACAACTGTTAGCATAAAAATGTGCGCAAATGAGAAATCAAATGAAGTGAACCAAGTGGTGACGTTAATGGGTGAAGAGAACTTGCCTGGTAAATACATTGTCTATCCACAAAAATGGGAGACTAAAAAGGGAACAGTTAAGCGTGACCCACTAGTGGATCCTGTCGCCCAATGTAACAGTCAAGTATAACCCGCCGGCGGGTTTATTGTGCAGCGGAGCGTAGCGGAAGTTAATGAGCAGCTAACGAACTTCTTGGTACACTTTGGTACCCAACCTTACTCCAACAAACTTGCAACCCTGACAGCTTATTTTCGGGTGTCGTTTCTATAACGCCTTTTCAGATCCTAAATCTGACATTGGGTCCAGGTAGGGTGGTTCACAGTGGTACTTAAAACCTTTTGAATACACCAGATTTAGAACAAAATTTCTGAAATCTAGGAACTGGGTAGTTCTGAGCAAAACAAAATTGGAAACTTGACTGCGACATTACAAAACCTTCTGCTGAAGAATGTATATCAGTAAGTCACAGAGAGTTTTACAAAAAGAATTAGTGATCAGTCTGTACAATATATACAGACAGAACCTTTAAAAATACTTAAAAATGATGATGATGATCTCATGGAAACGTTAGTAACAGTACAAACCGCATAAACAAAATTGTTTGACTAAAAAGAAATTTAATTTCAGTGGTTTGAATATTAAGAAAGGAAAACAGGAACAGAAGGTAATTTTATTCAATTCAGTAAAATTTTCAATCAAATTTGAAGTGTTTGGAAAATATATTAAAAGTGAAAATTAAATTTTTGAACTTAAATGAGCTTAATTCTTTGTAAAATCATTTTAAGACTTCTAAATTTTGTTTTAATGGGGTAGAGTAAACACTTTTGAAAACTGGGTCAAATATTATTCAGATTTCTGTTGAATACTAAAACATAGGTCACTGGGTACAATTTTTGAAAGGAAAAAGTGGTGGAAAGACTAGAGAAACGCAAAAGGTTGACAAAGGAGAGGCTCATTGTCACATTTTTAAGTCTTTTATGAGATTTAAAATCCTTTTGTCTTAGATCTTGTCCATCAAGAAATGGGTCTTTGGGTCACTTTCCAACACATCACTGGTGTAGGAGATCTTTCTTCTTAAATCTCATATTAGTTGGGAGAGCATCTTCAAAACTTTTACACAAAACAGTTTTGTTCATATCAAACAACCAAGCTCCTTGACATATTTCAACGTAACTCTACCTCGAGTATAACCTTTATACTCAAAAAGGTGAAACAATCAAACCCCAACTATAACTACAACTCATTCATGCATTATAACTCCACATAGCAAACTCACTTATGAAGAGTCTCACATTCAGACTCTCATTCAGCTGCCACAAGCTTCAAAAGAGAATTTGTTTCACTGCCTCAAGGTCATAATCATCTGTCCAACAAGACCACACCATCAAATCATTTGTCTAATTAAATTACAATTAAATTGATAAATTAGTACAAACTTCACCCCACTTCACATGACTCATTTACATTTTCAAACCCTCAAATTTATCAAGCAACCAAATCCAAAACTCAAAATTCAGAGACTATACATATCAATTAATAAAAAAATAATAATAATTTGGTCCAATAAATAAATTAAAAGCTTTGGCATGCTGACATGGCACTAAAATTAGTTGAAACATAAATCAAACCTCAAAATGATGTTTCAGCTTATCTCATCTCTCATCCAACAAATCCATTTATGAAGGAATTTGAGAATCCAATCTAAAAGTTAAAAACAAATTTGTATCAGAATATAAATAAGTTGTGATGTAGTATAAAGATGGAGTTGGAAATGAAGTATAGCAGCCAGTATATAGTTTAGGGTTGTAATAATTTATCCATAAAGTTGGTTATTTATAACTACATGAACAACCAAACTAGTTGGTATTCGGTTGATTCAAGTGGATCATATAAAATATGCAAGTCTTAAAGTTGTTAGTTATGCAAGTAAGCTGCCATCAAAACATTACAAGAAATTGAAAAGAGAGTTGGACCTGTCACAGTGGAGTATGACATTTAGTATTCATGATATTGTTTGTTTTAGTATAAAAGTAGTGTTTACATAAAATAACCTTAAATCAAATAATAACCTATAATCAGTAATAATAATGAATTAAAATAATAATCTTAACATAAAAATGAAGTTTTGTTCATCTTCACCTCTATTTAAAATTTCTGAGACACAAGTTTCTTTGTTATAGCCTGTAATTAGTATGACATATACTTTGTTGAATTAGTATCATTAAATTGTTGCTGATTTGGTGAGAATGTGGGTTATAGGTTGAATCTATTTATTTAGGTACAAAGATGACAGTTAAAGTATTAAGTACATGAAACAAGATTAGGTTATGAAATCAAGAGTAAAAGTATTAAAAATGATTTTTCAAGATAAATGTGACAAAGGTAACCAAACAATTCCCAGTGGAAACGACACCAATTTCTCGGCCATGAAACCCGAAATCGTATTAGAAATGGAAACGAATTAATTAACTGTCACGAGTTGTCCGCCATAATTTTGTCAAAGCCCCGATTCCCGTGAACAGAAAAAGAAATTAAATTTTTTTTTTTTGTCGTTGGGATTTTCCATTTTCATTCAAAAACGCTTAAAATTCTTTCCGTAAATCTAATTTCAACGGTTAATTTCATTTATATTCTTCGTTAAAAGAGGAGGAGAAAAAAAAGTCGAAACAATTGGATTCAGACGACATCTTTGTTTTTCAACGTTCACATTTAATTAAACTTTAAAAAAAAGACATATTTTTGTTAAATTACCTTAGGATGATGAGAATTCCCCTTTGAAAATTACGTTAACGAAACGTTAGTCAAGTAAACTCCGCGCCCGGATAATCTTGATAAAAGAAAAAGGCGAGAAAGAAATGAAAATAAAAAAAAGAATCGAAAACGTAGCCACTTTTGTTAAAAGAAGGAAGCGTCACCCGCGTTTAAAATTTCCGTTGCACGACATCATAGAGGGGGGACTGTGAGCGGATGTGACGTCACATTCGGGAATTTTTTCCGCTCAGATCGAGGAATCGATTACCAATTTCGATATTTTTGAAATTTTTGTTTTAACGTTTATTTCCGAGCGTTTTAGTTGTTTTGACATGAAAATCAATGCTCTTATCTTTTCGAGAATGGGAAATACAAAACTCCACTCAGGAAATCTTTTTTTTTGTACTTTTCATTTTATTTTAAGCCCAGCAGCTATAAATTTCTTTTTGATGAATGGCGGCAAAAGGCAGAAAACGTGTTATTTCTCGAAGGGAATAAATGGAGGCTTTTCGAAAAATTGCTACTAATTTGCAATAATTTAGTTCGGGATTTTGAGAGGTTTTTAAATGTTTTATGTGAGTATTTTACATTTTTAGATGTATACATGAATTTTTTTGAAAGTTTTTTCCTGGAACATCTTGAGTTGTGTTTTCAAGATGGCGGCGAGATTAGTAATTTTGGTGGAAGCGTTTTTTCTTTCTTTCGTCGTCGCCGTTTTTTTTCGTTGCCATGAGAAAATCAAAGGCTTGGAAAAGAGCCAACTACTACAAAAATTAGTAATACTAATAAATAAATATGTTAGTAATAAAAAGAGAGCTAAACATGCATAAACGTGTTTAAGCTTGTAACATTATGGGACAGAACTTTCCAGTAGACCTAGTATAGGGATGGCGAACCTTTTGATGTCCGTGCCACAAAGTCATAAAATTCTTTTTAAATAGGTGACGTGCCATAAATTATTTTTAATTAATTTCTATCAAAAATAATTTTGTGCGTGCCATCAAAATTTTCAACGTAACAGTGACACGGGTGCCATAGGTTCGCCATCCCTGACCTATATTGTATAGTATAAGGCTTGTAAGATTATAGAAGAGGGACACACTACCCTTACTTCTATCCAGGTTATCAATCTCAACGAAAAACTCAATATTTTACTAAATGAATATATTCTGATGCAGGCAAAATGAACACTAAATTTTTCCCTTCTTTTTTCCCTGACCCAACCTGCAAACACTTTCATTATGCCTGAGCGCACCGCTCACTAAGGGTGCAGGCCCATTTGCACCAATATCCAAACAGCGGGGCCGTAAAGATTTATCTTTTTACCAAAATTTCAATCTAATTACTTATACTAAAAATGTCTATTATTAATAATAATATCATTCAATGAAGTTGGGTAATTCAGTTAATGCCTCTTTGGAACTTGTCTTGACGTTGACAACTCTGCACTCCATCAGCTCCACGTAAGATACTCGTAATCCGTCCAAGGACCCATTTCATCGGTGGGTAATTTATGACGACCATCACCAATTGTCTTTTCCTTACCGCTTCTCCTTCGGTTTTCCACTTGGTCCTGGTTTGGCAGTCTCTAGGTACTCGATGCTCCATCTTTTCCAGAAATGCTCTCGCTGCCGCTGGATTAGTCCCATTGGGCTCCCACCATTAGTTTCGACTTCTGACCTTTTCTCCGGCGTTGCACATAATGAGTCTCCAATTAGAAATGGGCAGGTGTGAGGCATGAAAAGTCACATATCGTTTGACACAGGAGTGATAGGACGGAATTGAGTACAGCTTCTATTTCTACCACTAAAGTGTGAAATTGTTCATATGTATATTTACTTCTCCAATATGTTTTAAATGATATTTAACAGCCGCCTCCCAAATACCACCAAAATGTGGAGTTCGGTGGGGAATAAATTGCCATTCAATTTCCTGTAAGATACGGCTTGCACCGACAAAATTGTGGCGTTGTCAGATATTATTTGATTTTCCTCGCCTTCCAATTACTCTTAAGAGCTGTTATGAATGCTCTTCTAGAAATATCCGCCGGGTTGTCCTCAGACTTTACATGTTTCCACTGATCGGTAGCTGATATTGATATATCCAACGCGATGAGCTACAAAACACTCCATTTTTGTTTCGTGCTCGCACCAGGCTAGAACTATTATGGAATCAGTCCAAATAAATATCAAAGATCAAGTTCAAAATTTGTCTGGTCTTCACTATTAACTTAATAACAATTGAGCGCACAAAGTTCCAATCTTGGAAGCGTTATCGCCTTTATAGGTGCCACTCTTGATTTTGCGCAAAGAAGAGAGGTATGAATTTCGCCATTTAAATCTGCTGCTCTGATATAGAGACAAGCCCCATACGCTTCTTCACTAGCATCAAAAAGCCGTAATGCAATCTTCTTATTTCTGCGCCCATAGTAACATTTGAGCTGCTCACCTCAGCCAAGAATGTCTTTCGGATAAAAAACAGCAGTTTTGCATGTCTTCAGGTACCGTTTGATCCCAATCGAGTTGCAGTCTCCAATTGTCCGCAGTAACATCTTAGCCGTTATAACAAAAGGTCCAATCAAACCCAAGGGATCAAAAATTTGGGCAATGGTGCGTAGTATCATTCTTTTGCTTTTATTACGTCACCTTCAACTTCCTTCGGAATATATTGAACTCATCGCTCTTCCACATTACTCCCAAAGCTCGATGTCTTGCCTTTGTCAAAATAACGTTGTCTGAATTGTTTGACAATTCATCCAGGTTTCCTGACCTTGGCCAACTCAAATCCGCCTAACAAGGAGTGAAACAATTTCTGTCATTATCGCTCTCAATTCTTCCTTTGAGTTAGCTCCTGTTATCATATCATCAACATAGAAGTCTTAAAGCAATTTTTGCACCTAGTGGATAATTATTAGCCTCTTTCTTAGGCTAACTCTGAATCGAATTAATTGCCAGAAAGGATGGAACTGTACCATAAGTAAGAGTGAGTAATTCAAATATCTTAATTTTGTCATTGGTTTTTCCAAAAATTCTCTGGAGTGATGTCTGATGTGAAGCAACCCTCACCTGCCGAAACATTTTTAATGTCTGCTGTTATGACATAGGGAACATCCTGAAACGCAACAAGATAGAAAATAGGTCATCCTGCAGAACTGGGTCATTAAAATATCATTCAAGAAACCAGTTGGCTTTTGCATGAAGCGTCAAAGACTACCCTTAATCTTGTGGTTTCACTTTTTCATTAATAATACAATGATGATGGAATGTAGGAGTGCATGATTTTAACATTTGGGTTTCTGTAATTTTCTCATATGCCCCAGTCATATTCCCTCATAAAGTTTACATATTCTACTTTCAATTCCGGTGATCTCTCTAATCTTTTCTCCAAACCAAAAATCTCTTCAATGCGTTTTCTATTGTTTCCAAGCTGTCCAACCTCTCTTCCTTCATAGGTAA
>JADMLL010000011.1:11200634-11240384 GCA_016920875.1 Columbicola columbae
CCACCCAAATCCTTGGGGATTCAACTTTGACCTTTTTCATACTCATTCATTTTTCCCAACCAGTTTTCGATGGTATAAAAAGTTCGCAGTAAACCAATCACAAGTTGCAAGTTTCAGTTGCTTGTGTTTACAAATCTGCACCACTTTCAAATTTAAACGTTGTACAGTCCGTTTCTCACCCTTTTTCTCATTTTTACATGTCGCAGTATATAATCCAAAGTAATTTTTGGGATGTTGGGGATGTTAATTCTAATGCAACATGTATAAGGAGCCACACATGGACTTACATCACTTTTATAATTAATAAGTTGTATGTGCATACGTAATTACTGCCTTAATTTATGGCATCACAATAACTCTTTAGTGGGCGCATTAAATACTTTTAGAATTATTCTTCCACCTACATGTAACTTGCACCACTTTCATAATTAAGTTTACTAAATTTTTATTTAACGTCTTACCACCTGTCTCAAGCATGAGACACTACAGAAGTTGTTCTAGTTCTTGGGGTTAGACCAGCGTCTTAACTGCAGAATTACACTAAACTAATCACAAACTGATGTCTCGATTTCCTGCTGTTTTTAACTGACTTACACCACTTTTAAATTTAAACTTTAGATGGTCTATTTCAGCTACTTTTTTTCCTGATTTTTAGATGCTGTAGTAGATAACTCAAAGTATTGTTTATGATTCACATTTAATTGTGAAGCAACATTTGGAGACATGGACATAAATCACTTTTAAAATTAATCAGTTGTAAATATCCATAGGTAATTACTTCCTTATTTTATGACATCACTAAAACTCTTGGGTGAGGGTGATGACTACTTCTAGGGCTTATTCATCCACCTAGATCCAACTTGTACCACTTTCATAATAAGTTTATACTAAACTAATCACAAATTATCTTGAGAAGGTGCGGATTTTACTATATCGCGCCACCGGACGGCATTAAAAATCGTTCTGTGCTTTATCTACTATCTATATCTATATATCTATAACTATAATGTTTATGATACCAAATTAATTTTTAAAGTTGGTTTCTATCTCTCCCTTCCCCTCTCCCCATTTCTCTATAACTATAAGTGCTGTTGTGCTTGGGTGACAGGACTTCCGTTGTCTCGACTAATTATAGACACAGTTTTGTTGATTCCATTTAATTGGCCGACGGCTAATTGGACACACTTTTCCTAGGAGAAAGAAGGAAGGACAGTCGGGGTGGTGGTGGGGGTCAAGTCTCAAAGGACCCAAAACCAGACTTATTAATAATTTAGGGTTAATTGGAAGGAAAAGGGAAAAGGGACTTTTGGACATTTTTTGACATGATGTCGTGGGGATTTTAGAAACATGTATCACGACGGAGAGCCTAAATCATAATGAGGTATGTGTAACGGCCAGTTTCCAGGAATTTCCTTTTCCCGACATCTTAGAACAACGATCTATCGGCTATTTAGTGTTTCCTCTTTGTCTTGAGTTTGGTGTCTCTCTAATTCCTTCTTTTCATCTTCTCCCTTCCAATCCTTCTTTTCCTTTTCTGTTTTAGCCTTCGGATCTCCTCTTTCCGGTCCATCACTTTTGATATGAATTCTTCCACCTGACTATTAGATATCAAATTAATTCTAGTCAAGTGTGTGTATTACTTATGAAACAAAGTTTTGATTATCTCTGATAGTTACTCTTTTGTCGATGTTGATCTGCCATTCCAATGTCTATCGGACCCCAGTGGTTTACATTCCTAATGAAATAAAATCTTCTCGAACGTGTGCATTACTTTTGAAATAAGCTTAAATTTTTTTCACTTCCTCTGATCATCGCACTCTTTTAGATTTTTGTAAATGGTATCTCCTTCTTTTTAGATGTCATCGTTCTCCTTTCGTTTGTATTAGTCAGGAAGTAGTTGCTGAATTTCCGGTTGGATATTCTGACTACATCCGCTACGTTAATGCATACCTCTCTGTTGTCTTCTTCTGTCTTTGTTCTTGTTTTTCGCTGACTAAAAATCACGTTTCAAACCTTTTCGTACTGTCTTCTTTTATCCTGCGACAGCGACATTCTTTCATTTCCTCGCTGTCATTTTCTTCTTTTGGCGTCCACCTAGCTCCCGTTTTCAATTTCAGTTTTTTTGAAACTCTGCTAGGACTTTTCTTCTTATTGGAGGGTCTCTCCTTATTAGCAGACACCCACGTGTTATTATCTCAGTTTGACCTTTGTGGGCTCACTAACCCAGTTACAGATATTACAATCACACAGCTTTTTTGATAATCACAAATTAGGTTTTGGAAATTATTATTGAGTTAGTCTCTTATTGAGAATGAATGATGGGGGTGTTGTTGGGAAGGGATGCAACGGGTTAATTGAGACCAAATCGATTAGTTTATAATTAATATTGTCATACTCAAAATAATTACCACACTACTTAGTTATATTTGTAGTTAGCCTACTTATGTGATTATAATAATCACAGAATTGGTGATTGGTAGAATTGGTTTTTGTGCGATTTACCATTCAGTTTTGCTAATATATTATGAATCTAAAAGACTTTGTCGCTTATGTGAAATCCATTAACAAACGTGTCATCTTATGATCATTGCCATCTCTCGTCCTTTTACTCCTTTCTTCGCCTTTCTTCTTTATTAGAGATCATTCGACAAAGGAAACTTTTACATGTTTACCGAAGACAAATGGCCACAAGGCAAACGCTTTCTCATAATTCACAGATCGAGGACAATTGCTTTGGGACCGAGCACTTTTCTCTCAACTTTTCGCTAAACTTTTCCGTTCACTTCAAATTGTCACCGTCATAAATAACGAAAGACACAAAAAAAAATTGAAATTTGATCGATACAGACTTGGGAGACAGATCTCCTATTGCGACAAGATAATCTTTATTACAAGAAAACTTTTTGCTGATTTATGAGGTAGCCATGCTTTTAATCAATTGAAATGAGACGTGATAAACACGACAAGATCCGAGAGAACACTGTCAAAAGGTAGGATAGCGTTAGAAACTGTGAGTTACTCAGAAACAAATTGTTCTCAAATCTTGAACTATATTGTAATTAAAAGTGTGCATTATTTATGAAACGGATTCGTGGAACAAGTGTGCATTATTTATGAAATAAGTTACAGCAGAATTTTTACAATGAATCACTCATGAAAGTGTGCGATATTTATGAAATGAATCCGTCGCACAAATGTGCACATTTTTTCTGCACTACTAGCGGCGTCATAGTCATTTCCGAGCTAACAACAGAGTCATAATCTGTAGATCTCTGTCCTACTTTCAAGACTACTGAAATTTGATCCTGCCTAGCTGACGAACGACTTATATTAGGTTACACGCGTCAATGAAAATTACTGTGTGACTAATTCACAATCTCAGAGCTCAGTTTTCGAGAAAATTCGAATCCAAACCCACATAAGACACATGATTGGTCAACTGACCTACAGAAAATATTTATATTTTTCTCAAAACTCAAATTCTAGAAAAGGCCATAAAGCTTCCCTATGGTATAGTGATGGTGGTTTTAATAAGGTTTAAGCCAGTTGGCTTATTGTAATCTGGGAGGTAAAATTTTTCGGTAACTGAATTTCGAATTTTTTCTAAAACTTCTAAAACTTCAACACCCACTCATAAAGCTATTCATCAAAGATTTTTTTCCAAAGTGTTGCGATAAAGCACGAGGCAACACCGTGGCGACACGTATCTAGAGGACGATCCGTTCGAAAAGTTTAATGGTTCCCAAGAGAATTTTCCTCTTCCTCTCAAAAGCTCTTTATCTAAGCAGTAAGCAGAACCGTCAAGGACAGGAGCGAGAAAAGAAACGCAGTTCCGTTCGATTATTTAAGAAACAAAAAAAAGTTGAAGACGCTGTCGAGAACGGCTCTTTAGGCCAGCGAACGCGTGAAGAGTTTTTCTTCTCACTCTTCTATTTGTTTAAAAATTGACAGGAAGTCAATAATCATCAGTAACTTCCAGCTGAAGTGTGAACTCGACGAGAAGAGTCTGATGGGTTTTCTGACGAACTCAGACAGCGCAGAAGGATTAAAGGATCAAAAAGGAGAAAGAAGAAAAATTTTTCCTTCTTCATCCCTTACCCAACCACCTCCGTCCTCTCCTCCTGGAACGCGTTCCTGAACACCAAACGTCATTCCATCAACATAAGAAATTTAAATCGGAATTTTCTCAGCAGTGAAAAAGCTGTTCACAAAGGACAGAGGATGGGATCGGGTGTGGAGGCAGGGTGGGGGACGACAGGAAACCGTGTAGTGCAAAAATCCTCTCCGGAGAAGGACTTGACTCGTGATTTTGAAGCGGAAGGAATCGTCGTCACAAAGAAAACGCCTCTTTTCGCGTACGTTTGTCTGCTTTCCTAAACTAATTAGGGTTGTCAGCCGTCTTTATTAAAGGACAGTCCTTTGTTCGGCTCATCCGTCCTTGTCCTTTCTTAAGTTTGGAAGAGGACGACGTCCAAAATTGTCCTTCACTTCCAAAAATAAAGAGTAATTCCTCTCATCAATTTTGAAAGTTCTCTCTCCTCTCCTCTTCCCCATTCTACGATGCGGATATTAACGCATTTCTTCGGTTTTCTACATTCTCCTGATTTATGAAAATATTTGCTGCTGCTGCTGCTGTTGTTGTTGTGGTTGTTGATATTGCTTTGGTTAAACTTCAGGCCATCAAATTACTAAAAAAAAATTCGTTACATAAAGAATATCCACTATTAGCTGGATACACCACAGCACTGCACCATAATTACTGCACACGTTTATGAAGGATTCGTTTCATAAATACTGCACAATTTAATGAGTAAATTATTTGAAAAATTCCACGCATTGTTATGAAAAAGTACTGCACACTTTCATGAAGAATTCATTTTTAAATTTCTGCACAGTTTTGTGAAGAATTAATTTCAAAAATACTGCACATTTTCCTAAGTAAGTTATTCAAAAAAATCCTGCACGTTTTCATAAGGAATTAATTTCACAAATCTTGCACACTTCTATGTTAAATTCATTTCATGAATACCCCAAAATGTCTTCATTAAATCAATTCAAAAGTTCTGCACATAGCTCTGTGAATAGCTGATTTCATAATCACAGACGACAATCTAATGCACAATTTAGAAGACAAACGAGACTAAAATTTGTAATTAGTTCCGTAAAAAAGAAAGAACGATAAATAAGTAGGAAAGTAGACTCAGGAAAACATCAGACGAGATGTAGTAACAGAAAAAAGGTCTAAAATACGGGAATTCATACACGAAATGAGCAGTTAAGACCGGGTGGGTTTGATTAGAGCGAAATTTCGGTGATTTTAGTGTTAAATCGTTTCCCTTTAAGCGATCACCAGAAATTTAAATTTTCCCAACAAGTTTTCTTCCCCGAGGGCAAGTGATCGACCCCGAGTGCGTCCTTCACACTTTTTTTTTGCATTCTCTCCTTCAAAATCCATAAATTTGAATTCGAGAACGAGATAATAAGGGTTTCGGGAGGTGGAATTTCGACACCATAAATCTCTTCAGATTTATAACGAGACAAAGACAACAATTTCGTATTAAAGGGGCGGCTTAAATCGTGTGAGAATTCGTAAATGACTTGAGGAGAAATCATTGAAACATACAATTGAAAATCAAAGCTTTGGTGGGAGGAGGGAGTGGAGGAATCGGAAGGAAAAGGAAAATAATTGAACGTGATTAAAGATGTGGTTGATTCGGTGGCGGTTTGGAACGTCACACCGAAAATAGTGAAAAACGGGAGATGAGAAACCCAAAACTATGGAAAGCCCTCACGATGGGCTTACCCAACAAAGAGGAAAAGGAGTCATTTGAAAGAGGAGGTTGGACGGGGGTTGGCCGGGGGATGAATAGTTTAAATTTTATAATGAAACTCGGTTTTAACGGTTCTAAACTAAAATCAAATCATTTATTGCTTTTCACATACTAGTTCCTATCTCACTCTCTCTCTCTCAGAGTTCCTCTCTTCTCCCGTCATCTCCTCTTTAGCCTCATTTATATAATAATAAGTTTCCTCTGAATCTTTTATTCATTTTAGAAATGAAAGGCGACGGGCGGGTTCAAGAATAGGCGGAGGAGGAGGAGGAGACAAAGTGAAAGTCAAACAATGTGCAAAAAAGACCGGAACACGATTTCAACTTAATTTAGAAAATCGCAAGCCGAAGAGATTTCCCTCTGTTTTGCTGCCGCCTCTTCCTCTTTCCTACCTCTCTCTCCCTCTATTCCTCTCTCATTTTCCTTATTTCCCTCTTCCTCAGTCTATCTCTCAATCTTCCCATTGCTCTCTCTTTCTACTTCCCTCTATTTTTCTCTTTTTGTCCTCTCGCTATTATTTTTCTTTTCTTCCTAATCCACCTCCTGCCCATTCCACACACACACTCTTTCTCTCTCCCTCATGTTGTCTTTGAAAAGGATCTCTTCAGAGTAAATAAAATAAAAAAACTGCCATGCAGAACACCGAGGAGGAAAGATTTCTAATTGAAATCGGACATCTTCTATTTATTTTTTTGTTTGCATTTTATCAGAGAAAGTTTCACGTTCGATCACAATAGATACGAGAAGTAAGAGAAGATATAATAGAAAGAGGGTAGCCTTCTCTTCCTTCTTCTACCGCCTTCTCTCATCGCTTCCTTTTCTTTCTCCCCCGACCTCCTTCTCATCCGAACGCATTTGAATCGAAAAGTTTGGAAGAGGATTCCACGTTTCGCGGGTCGTTATTATCATTATCATCACGTACTCGAGGAATGTTCTTTCATTAAAACAATTTTGGAGGAGGAAGAAGAAGAAGGAAGAATGTGGTCGCAGATGAGGAGGCGCCATGTTTCTTTCCGAGACTCGGGTGTTAAGATATCAAACTTTGTCTTGTCGAGCCTGAGAAATAAAAACTCCCCATCCTCGGTCACCAGAAAACTTTCCAGGTTTTTAAAGAAAACTTGTTCTTGACTTCGAAAGCTGCTTCTCTTGTTCCTCTTCCCTTCTTCTCTGCTTCGAAAACTTTTCCTTCTTTCGGGTATTTTCGGGTTCATTTCATTTACATTTCTTGTTCTTCTCAGTTCCTCTTTAATTTGCCATTTTTCCCTCCCATTTATTTTCACTCCAATCGCTTTAATGAAGACTCATCGTGAATGAGGACACTTCTCTGGACTCCCCTCCTCCTCCTCTTCATCATCCTTGGGAAAGGGTCTAGGCGCTGAATCGAATCAAAAATGATGGGAAAGCGAAAAAAAGCCTAAAATCCCGTTAATTCTTTTCAAAATGCGATTTGTTCTACTCTTTCCCTCATTCTGCCTCTCTACTCCCTCTCTCTCATTTCACTCATCCTCTTTCCCGTCCTCTCTCGAACTCATCATTCTCCGACGTTTTCAACAAATGAAAACACAGATTATTTTCCCGGAGACGGGTCAAGACACCACAAATGCTTCGAATTTCTATCAAAAGTTCCGAAATAGTTGGTCTTAACTTGAATGTTTCATGAAGCTTTTCCCTCTTTATCCCTCCCTCTCTCTCTCTCTCTCAGTTTTCCTCTTTCCCACGCACTCCTCTCCCAGATCGAAAATGTTTTGTTTGGAGAGTACAAAAATAAATTTTCAAAAAAGATGTTGATTTCGGGGGTGTCACGGTGTCGTGGCCTCATATAAAGATGCAGATTTTTCATTTTACATCGCTGACATGTTAGCTTTTGACATTTGAATCATTTCGTTTGTTGGGTTTGTGTTATGTTATTGAAATGGGGTGAATTGTCTTCTTACGATGCTGTTCCAATTTTTATACCCGTTATCCATGGGTCAATATATGTCCGTTTAGCCCTTTGTAATGAGTTTGTACTAAACGGGCATCTCACTTCTGACACCGATTGAAATTTGTAGTGAACTGGTGCTGAGAGTCCGGATTCGAGTAAAACAGACAAAGTTTCTTGGTTTTCCTAAAGTTGTCTTTTAACTGAACAACTTACTGAAGTACTGAGGAAGAATTACAGAACTCCGCGGTTCACCACACTGGCTTTCGACTGTTTCCTTTACTTTTATGCTCTATCAAAGTCACTCACCCATTGCGCGAACTTTACTCAACTAAGAACTCACTGTCCTACTCGTTTTAGGAACTTTTCCTGTGGAGCGGGACGACACTGTTGCGAGTTTGAACGAGATCACAACTGTTAGCATAAAAATGTGCGCAAATGAGAAATCAAATGAAGTGAACCAAGTGGTGGTGAGCGTGGTGACGTTAATGGGTGAAGAGAACTTGCCTGGTAAATACATTGTCTATCCACAAAAATGGGAGACTAAAAAGGGAACAGTTAAGCGTGACCCACTAGTGGATCCTGTCGCCCAATGTAACAGTCAAGTATAACCCGCCGGCGGGTTTTTGTGCAGCAGGTAGGGGAGTTAATGAGCAACTTCTTGGTACACTTTGGTACCCAACCTTATTCCAACAAACTTGCAACCCTGACAGCTTATTTTCGGGTGTCGTTTCTATAACGCCTTTTCAGATCCTAAATCTGACATTGGGTCCAGGTAGGGTGGTTCACAGTGGTACTTAAAACCTTTTGAATACACCAGATTTAGAGCAAAATTTCTGAAATCTAGGAACTGGGTAGTTCTGAGCAAAACAAAATTGGAAACTTGACTGCCTGGGACATTACAAAACCTTCTGCTGAAGAATGTATATCAGTAAGTCACAGAGGAGTTTTACAAAAAAAGAATTAGTGATCAGTCTGTAACAATATATACAGACAGAACCTTTAAAAATACTTAAAAATGATGATGATGATCTCACGGAAACGTTAGTAACAGTACAAACCGCATAAACAAAATTGTTTGACTAAAAAAGAAATTTAATTTCAGTGGTTTGAATATTAAGAAAGGAAAACAGGAACAGAAGGTAATTTTATTCAATTCAGTAAAATTTTCAATCAAATTTGAAGTGTTTGGAAAATATATTAAAAGTGAAAATTAAATTTTTGAACTTAAATGAGCTTAATTCTTTGTAAAATCATTTTAAGACTTCTAAATTTTTGTTTTAATGGGGTAGAGTAAACACTTTTGAAAACTGGGTCAAATATTATTCAGATTTCTGTTGAATACTAAAACATAGGTCACTGGGTACAATTTTTGAAAGGAAAAAGTGTGGTGGAAAGACTAGAGAAACGCAAAAGGTTGACAAAGGAGAGGCTCATTGTCACATTTTTTAAGTCTTTTATGAGATTTAAAATCCTTTTTGTCTTAGATCTTGTCCAAAAATCAAGAAATGGGTCTTTGGGTCACTTTCCAACACATCACTGGTGTAGGAGATATCTTCTTAAATCTCATATTAGTTGGGAGAGCATCTTCAAAACTTTTACACAAAACAGTTTTGTTCATATCAAACACAACCAAGCTCCTTGACATATTTCAACTTAACTCTACCTTGAGTATAACCTTTTATACTCAAAAAGGTGAAAACACAATCAAACCCCAACTATAACTACAACTCATTCATGCATTATAACTCCACATAGCAAACTCACTTATGAAGAGTCTCACATTCAGACTCTCATTCAGCTGCCACAAGCTTCAAAAGAGAATTTGTTTCACTGCCTCAAGGTCATAATCATCTGTCCAACAAGACCACACCATCAAATCATTTGTCTAATTAAATTACAATTAAATTGATAAATTAGTACAAACTTCACCCCACTTCACATGACTCATTTACATTTTCAAACCCTCAGATTTATCAAGCAACCAAATCCAAAACTCAAAATTCAGAGACTATACATATCAATTAATAAAAAAATAATAATAATTTGGTCCAATAAATAAATTAAAAGCTTTGGCATTTTGCTGACATGGCACTAAAATTAGTTGAAACATAAATCAAACCTCAAAATGATGTTTCAGCTTATCTCATCTCTCATCCAACAAATCCATCCATTTATGAAGGAATTTGAGAATCCAATCTAAAAGTTAAAAACAAATTTGTATCAGAATATAAATAAGTTGTGATGTAGTATAAAGATGGGAGTTGGAAATGAAGTATAGCAGCCAGTATATAGTTTAGGGTTGTAATAATTTATCCATAAAGTTGGTTATTTATAACTACATGAACAACCAAACTAGTTGGTATTCGGTTGATTCAAGTGGATCATATAAAATATGCAAGTCTTAAAGTTGTTAGTTATGCAAGTAAGCTGCCATCAAAACATTACAAGAAATTGAAAAGAGAGTTGGACCTGTCACAGTGGAGTATGACATTTAGTATTCATGATATTGTTTGTTTTAGAGTATAAAAGTAGTGTTTACATAAAAATAACCTTAAATCAAAAATAATAACCTATAATCAGTAATAATAATGAATTAAAATAATAATCTTAACATAAAAATGAAGTTTTGTTCATCTTCACCTCTATTTAAAATTTCTGAGACACAAGTTTCTTTGTTATAGCCTGTAATTAGTATGACACATATACTTTGTTGAATTAGTATCATTAAATTGTTGCTGATTTGGTGAGAATGTGGGTTATAGGTTGAATCTATTTATTTAGGTACAAAGATGACAGTTAAAGTATTAAGTACATGAAACAAGATTAGGTTATGAAATCAAGAGTAAAAGTATTAAAAAAATGATTTTTTCGTTAAGATAAATGTGACAAAGGTAACCAAACAATTCCCAGTGGGAAACGACACCAATTTCTCGGCCATGAAACCCGAGGAAATCGTATTAGAAATGGAAACGAATTAATTAACTGTCACGAGTTGTCCGCCATAATTTTGTCAAAGCCCCGATTCCCGTGAACAGAAAAAGAAATTAAATTTTTTTTTTTTTGTCGTTGGGATTTTCCATTTTCATTCAAAAACGCTTAAAATTCTTTCCGTAAATCTAATTTCAACGGTTAATTTCATTTATATTCTTCGTTAAAAGAGGAGGAGGAAAAAGTCGAAACAATTGGATTCAGACGACATCTTTGTTTTTCAACGTTCACATTTAATTAAACTTTAAAAAAAAGACATATTTTTGTTAAATTACCTTAGGATGATGAGAAATCCCCTTTGAAAATTACGTTAACGAAACGTTAGTCAAGTAAACTCCGCGCCCGGATAATCTTGATAAAAGAAAAAGGCGAGAAAGAAATGAAAATAAAAAGAATCGAAAACGTAGCCACTTTTGTTAAAAGAAGGAAGCGTCACCCGCGTTTAAAATTTCCGTTGCACGACATCATAGAGGGGGGACTGTGAGCGGATGTGACGTCACATTCGGGAACGGTTTTTCACCGCTCAGATCGAGGAATCGATTACCAATTTCGATATTTTTGAAATTTTTTTGTTTTAACGTTTATTTCCGAGCGTTTTTAGTTGTTTTTGACATGAAAATCAATGCTCTTATCTTTTCGAGAATGGGAAATACAAAACTCCACTCAGGAAATCTTTTTTTTTGTACTTTTCATTTTATTTTAAGCCCAGCAGCTATAAATTTCTTTTTGATGAATGGCGGCAAAAAGGCAGAAAAAGGAAAACGTGTTATTTCTCGGGAAGGGAATAAATGGAGGCTTTTCGAAAAAAAATTGCTACTAATTTGCAATAATTTAGTTCGGGATTTTGAGAGGTTTTTAAATGTTTTATGTGAGTATTTTACATTTTTAGATGTATACATGAATTTTTTTGAAAGTTTTTTCCTGGAACATCTTGAGTTGTGTTTTCAAGATGGCGGCGAGATTAGTAATTTTGGTGGAAGCGTTTTTTCTTTCTTTCGTCGTCGCCGTTTTTTTTCGTTGCCATGAGAAATCAAAGGCTTGGAAAAGAGCCAACTACTACAAAAAATTACTAATACTACTAATAAATGTGTATCTTTAGTAATAAAAAAAAAGAGAGCTAAACATGCATAAACGTGTTTAAAATTGTAACATTATGGGACAGAACTTTCCAGTAGACCTAGTACAGGGATGGCGAACCTTTTTTGATGTCCGTGCCACAAAGTCATAAAAATTCTTTTTTTAAATAGGTGACGTGCCATAAATTAATTTTTAATTAATTTCTATCAAAAAATAATTTTGTGCGTGCCATCAAAATTTTCAAACGTACCACTTGTGACACGGGTGCCATAGGTTCGCCATCCCTGACCTAGTATATTATTGTATAGTATAAGGCTGGAATTGAATATACAGGATTTTGAGTTTGTTTGATGGTGCTGTTGTGTTGCTATTACAACACTTTTTGGTTCATGTTGTGTTCCTCTTCCTTTTTTTGTTGTTACAGGGTTCTGTACTATTTAAAATGTTTTTCGAGCGTCAGTGTTTTAGAAGACATCAAAGGGTTCGGGGGATAGACTGGGGGGATGGAGGATGAAGGGAAAAAGCGGTTTTCCTCGTTTTTCCTTCTTTTCTTTGTTTCTTTTTTTTCTGTAAACAGAATCAGATTCGATTCTCCGCGGATAAAATGGTCCGAAATTGAATTTTAGATTTTTTTGTTCGAAACTTTTGAAGCGTAGGCGTTTCTAATCCAAATACAAAAGACGAAATTCCTTTTGATTTCAGATGATCAAAATGATGGTGACTGTCGTCGTAGTTTTCACAATCTGTTGGCTTCCCTTCAACGTCATGCAACTCTTTCTCGACAGCGACGTCGTTCAAAACTGGTCGGGATTACCGTACCTGTGGTTCTCTCTCCACTGGTTGGCCATGTCTCATTCCTGCTACAATCCAGTCATCTATGCTTTCATGAACAATCGCTTTCGAATCGGATTCATAGGGTTTGTATATTTGTGTTTTCGGCGAAAGTTGTTTGTTAGCTACCTTGACAACCCGTATTGCTGTTGGTCTTGGCTGTCACTCATCCCGGTTGGTTAGTCCCAACGGGAATCGTCTTGAAGCTTCCTTGACAGCCTCTATCGTCTCCTGCCAAGTTCTTTTTATTCTTGAAGTCGGTTGGTGTTCGATCAGGACTGAGGTAGCATTGTCACACAGGTATCCAACCTAACAAAACCAAATTTTCTTTTGTTCGCAGGATTTTATCAAAGTTTCCGTGCACCAGGCACCTACTGTCGAAATACAATCAAAAAACTCTTTCAATGGCGGGAGTCGAGTGCGTCGAATACTCACTACAGAGACGACACTCAACCACGACTTACATATCCATGAAGAATAAAAATAGCGGTCACTTAATTAATCCGCCCAAGATGGCGGCACTCGGGAAAATATCTGGAAATTAGTTGAGAGCGAACTCTAATAAAATCCTAAATGAAATTTTTCGAATTTTCCGCTTTCCCCCGTGATGACTAATGGATGCGGAAGAATAGGTTCCGATATCGCTTTTCCGAAACTTTCTCACGCGGTTATCATTTCCGGTTTATTTCGAGGAGTAATGGCGCGAGAAAAGAAGAAAATAAAGAAAAATGAACTGAAAAAGAAAAATTATAAAGCGATTTAAAAAGAAAGAAAGAAATGAAAAGAAGGAGAGAAAAGAAAGGGCGGAGACATTCTCAAAACGTTTTTTTCTTCTTTCTTTTTGTCACAAATTAGATTATTAGAGATTTACCCAGAATTCTCCGCGACGTTTCTTTTCGACAATTGTGCCAACATAAATATTATTTTTGTATATTTTTACATGTTATAAAAATTGAAAAAGTAAAGTTTGAGTTTTATTTCATACATCTGTGTATTAATTTCATTTTTTTTTCTGTCGTTTCAATCAAAACCCTTTTTCCATTGACTCGAATGTGTTGACGTGACGTTTGCTTTTCGGCGTCAGGGTGAATGAACCGCCTTTCAATCCTTTCTATACAAAAAGGATTGGCGGAGTACTTTGGAGGTAAAAATCCTGCAAACAGGTTAAAAAGCCCACTGACTCAACGTTTTCTCCTCTGATATACTTCTTCCACTATCTACCTGTTCTTGTTTGACAAAACTAACGTATAAGTCCTCACTCAAATCTTGGACTATATATAGGCCAATTATTTCCTGTGCCTACTACCTCCACTTGTTCCTGTTGCGCGTTAAGCACTTCGCTTGGTACCATGTTATCGCTCAGCAGCTATCTAGAGGTTGTCCTCCAGGAGGAGACGAATGTCAGCTTAGTACTATTAACCCGAGAGTAGTTAATGACCAAGAAACTAAGATAAGAACGAAATTAGAAAATGTTCAATGGGTGACGTCATTAATTCAGATTCCGGCTGTTGGGCTTTAGCTTTAAAGCTTCATAAATAGGTTATGAAGGTATCGTTAAGCCGGAAGTAATAAACGAGAGAGATACAGTCAGACGATATTCTGAGTATGATGTATGAGTTAAGGTTCAGGTTTCTTATTTTCTTAACCTGAGACGCTTGAGCTTTAATAGTTCGTATCCCACACCTGTTGAAAGTCTTTTACTGTAATCCAGACAAAACGGAAGTAATAAACGCGAAAGCTGACAAACAACCAATCAGTCTATACACCAAGAGGAGTTGTTTTTAGAAAACAGGAATTAAAACAGTAATGACGACACATTTTGGAAGGTAGTAGCCCGTGTCCATCGGGGGTGATTGATTCAAGTTGAAAAGCGACACGTGGTAGACAGAGGAGATGGGTGGGAGTGTAAGGTTGGGTGGGAAGAGGGCGGTTAATCCTGTCGTTGTTCGTTTTAATTTGGAACTTGTCTTCGGGAGTGGTGACTGAATTGCTGTCTTTTAATGAATACAAATGTCATTTGGGGATTGTAGTTGTCTCCGAATGTGGTCGCATGATTAAAAGGAATTTTGATTGCTTTTGTGCCGGGGATTGTTTCCCGCAGGAACCTGACTCTCTCTTTATCTCATATTTTTATCTTTATCCCTTTCTCTGTCTTCCATTTCTTTTTCTCGCTCTCTCTTCCTCTCTATCTTCTATTTTTCATCCTCTCTCTCCTTTCTCTATCCTATTTATCGTCTTCTTGATTTTCTTTCGTTCTCCCTCTCTTTCTCTTTCCTTTTCTGTCGTTTCTTCTCTCCTCCTTCTCCTCTTCTCTATATCTTCTCTTATGTGTTGATTTTGTTTTTCTCCTTTCTCCTCTCTCTATTTTTCTTTAGTTTTTCTTTCGTCTTCCCTTTCTTCTCCTTATTTATATTTTTATGTCTCTTTCTCTCCATTACCTCTTGCTATTGATAATTATTTTTGTTTTGTTTTTTTTTTATTTGATTTCTTTCTTTCTTTTTCTTATTTCCTCTGTTTTTCTCTCTATTTATTTATTTTTCTTTCTTCTCTCTCTCTTTTCCTTGATGATTATTTTATTTTTCTTCTTTTCTTCATTTCGTTTTTCTCTTCCTTTGTCTCTGCATTCCATATTTTTTTTTTCTTTTTAATTTTGTTTACCTCTTCGTCTCTTCATCTACATTTTATTTCCCCCCCGTAATTTTCATTCTTTCTTCTCTCCCTCTCTACTTCTGTTTATTTTTCTTTGTTTTCTTCCTCTTTTTATTTTTCCTCTCTTTCTTTATCTCTCTCTAATCCCATTTCTTGCACCCATCTCTCCGTTTCTTTCTCTTCTCTTACTCTTCTAATCTCTCTATTCTCCTCCTTCTCATTCCTCTTTCACTCTCACTCTCATTCACATTCTTCCACATTTTGAAAACTCCTCCCTTTATCTCACTATCAAATCGTTAGATTTATATCGCTTCAAATGAAACTTTCTCAAACTCAGCATTAAGGGCTTTGTGAATTATCTAAATCTAATAAACTCTAATCCCCACGTCTGCACGCACGTATATGTCTTCTCTACCGGAAATGATTGAGCCAACCAAAGAAACATCGACACCAAAAAAAAATTCACGGTTTCGACGTTTTTTCTCTTATAGTCAAAAATCTGAATTTTTCTCCGCCTCCCCCCCCCAGTATTATTCTATCCGCCACCACTACCCTTCCTCTCGATATTATTATCATCCCCGAACTCATCCCCTACGGTCCTTCCACTCTGCCTCCATCTAATCCGGAAATCTAAATCCTTCTATAAAAAGACTTCAAAGCGAGAGGAGGCTAAATCCTTTGAAAACGGAGAAACTGTCGTCGCGGGGAGAAAGTTTTATTCAAGTCATTTTGGGGGGTGGCGGTGGTGGAAGGGGTTTATGGGGAAAGGCGGTAAAAAGAAAAAACCCGAAAATTGAAACTCCAGCCGCGGAAAATTCATTAAAAAATAAAAGATGAATTTTAATGAAATTTTTAAAACTGAGGGAGGCAGGCACGGGAGAAGGCGGAGGAGAGGAAAAAAAGTTTGACGAAAGTTTTAAAGAGGAAGCGAGGCCGATGGGCGGGTGGGAGAGGGAGAGGGGAATATCAGAATTTTTGGATTTTCACGAGGAAAATCGGATTTTCGATGGAGGAAAAATCTCGTCAAGCTCTCGCCCCCAGCCGTCCGAACGCATTCGCTCCTCACCCATCCAGCCACCGCGGCCCCCCACGGCTCCTCCCTAAACTTCATTCCGGATGAGAATTAATTTCAAGGATTTATTTCCATTCGCCAGTTTCCGGATTCCACTTTCACGGCCTGTTAGCTTTTACCCCCCACTCCTCCGTCATCTCTCTTCAGCAAATTCCGAAAGTTGAGATGAAAACATTTCTCATTTCTGACGGAAAAGTGTAGCCAAGCGTCCGAAATTCGTTCCGGTTCCAAATCCAAGATCCAAAATTAGACGAACCGAGGATGGCAGCAACAACCGGTCGTTTCCACGAAACCCGCTCAAAGGATGAATTTCCCGCCCCCCACTGACTTTTGAACATGATTCGAAAGGACCGAACGCCTTCCCTTTCCCCCAAACTTTCTCACAGCCCCCCACAGGATAGGTTTCGTGTCAACATAATCAGTCCAGACAAAGCACACCGACTCTTCTCGTGTTTCACTTACATCATTGCTGTCGCTCCTCCTAAAATGCGAACGTACGAACGCGTGAACGCCTAATTACCACAAAAAACCAGTTTCGAAAAGTCATCCACAAACGATGTAAATGATAAACACAACCGAACGTGTGGAAAGGTAACAGCTCTCGCCCGCCTCGAAAGAGTTTTCTATCATGAGAGCTGTCTACCTCATTCAAGGCACGCAAGACTTTAGGCGGATTCAAACTCACCCCCATCACCCCCCATCCTGTTCCATCCACCCCCGAAAACCCTTCAAGAGCGAGAACTCATTGTCGCGTTTGTTGTTATCACTTCAAGTCGCAACACTCTTGACTTGAACGCACCATCAATTATTGTTTCATTTTCAGTGCTGCCAACATAAATCTACCAACGAAAACAGTGAGAATGTTAAGACTGAATCCTGAACCAACAGGAAGGTTGAGTCCTTACATGTTATACTACAGCATAACCATTCGATTCTGTTTATATATATATACACGTACACCTAGTTACATTACTGTTAAATCACATGATCACCTATGAAGTTGGTATACTGTTAGTATATAGACGTTTATACTTCTTATACACATTCATTATTTACCTTTTTTGTATCGTGTACACCAGATCTTAACAACCAATTCCCGACTTCTGGAAAACTTGAAACGAAAACAGAAACCAGAACCCGAGTGTTCGGAGGTACAGAACTTGTCCAGCTCTTTAAATATAAATAGACCAGTCATAGAGAAAGAAACCGGATGCGTTTCCGAACTACGATCCTGCTGTGAGCGGAAGTATTCACCAGAGGACAGGAGTACCAATCAATAACCGGATGAAGGAGGTTAGTCATTTTTGACTGTAAAATAATTTTTTATCGCGTATAATATATAGACACGTGTGTGTATATATATACCTGAAGCGAGCACATCAAGGGAGGAATTTCACTGTGTATAAAACTGACATTATCATTTCCGGCACCCAAAAAGGAGAAGTCACTACGAAAACTTTTGAGGGAGATCTTTGTATAAGCTCCTATAGGTTATATATGTTTTATAAGTTTCAGTCATGTTGTATAAGTTTCGTTGGTTGGTATACTTTCATTTTACAGTTTGGCAGAGGTTCCCAAAATGATTACTTCAGTTTTATACAAAGAATTTTCCTGACATACATACTCACCTATAATTACTCAACATACATTATATCTATACGAAAATCAAGTACTCACCCGTTATAGTGTCCAGTTGTGCCATTGTGATGGTACCGAAGTATGTCATTCCTTGTAGTCTTCATTTTTAGTTTTCCTTTAAACTATGTTATACTAAGTAATATTCTGTTATTTTAAGTTAGTTATACTTACAACTTGGAAAGATACCGTACCGGTTTCAGACATCAAACTGTTATACATATAATAGATTCTTCTCACTTGTTGAAAACTTCCGGTAAGTTGTGTTACCGTTAAGGTTTCGTCAAAATCCGGCATTCTGTAGGACGCCTAGGCATTGTTTGAACCAGAAATGGCCAACCGACCGCCAGTCCGATTGATATTTGAGTTTGGATACGCCACATAACTCAAACACTTTTTATGGCTTCTAACAGTTTTGTGCCGTATACCTCCCTCCAGTTCAAGTATACATACGATTTATATGTATATTTATACGTGTCTTTCTCATTATAGATCCAGTGTCACGCGCTTCATTTCTATACACCAATGTCTAGAAGCGCGCTAACATTTAATTAAAGTCAAATTTGAAATTTAAACCAACTCCAAGCTTTCCTTTGCTTTTGTATATTAAATACAGTATATCAAGAATGCGCAACCTCAGCGCCCAAAAGCGCCACTTATAATAATCAAACACGCGAAGTTTGGTGAATGCGCCATTGTTTGACCACCCCTGGTTTGAATATTTTATTTATGTTTGTTAGCCAAACCAACTGTTTGATAAGTAAAATGTGGTTCCCCAAAGAGATGAGCATGTTAATAAGGTACAGTCCGATCTTATACACTTAGGGAAGTTTAAACTCGGGAACGGCAATCGATACAACGCCTAGCCATTCTGCAAAATGCCGGATTTCAAATTTAGTCGGTAACACACAGTTGCAAATGGCTCGTTTCAAGACTGCTTATTAAAGTCCACACCAAAGTCCCAAATTTTTTGAAACAAAGGAAAAACAAACAAACTTCCGGTCTGCTGTATTGACTCAATCACTACAATCTATTATTTATTTATTTATTTATTTTAATTATCAAAAAAAAATTTTTTCATTTTGGCAGTGACAACTAATAACTATTAGCACCTTTGTGGGGGCCAGCTTTTGTTTGTTTATATTCTTTTGCTTCAAATTTTAAGATCCAACACGGAAATGGAAAAAAGAGAGAAAGACAGAAAGAGAGAGAGAGAGTGTGAAAGATAGTTTTATAAGAAGTAGAATCCCAGCGAGATTTTCTTTTATACGGATTTAATTGTCTCTTAAATCTTCGCATCTTTCCTCCAAGTCATCCTGAAAAGAGAAAAAAAAAGAAATAAAAATAAATTTCTTCATTCAGGTTTCTTTGTCTACAGCAGAAAACCATAAAAGGAAAAGAGAGGAAAAGAAAAGAGTGAAAAGTTGGCGTAATCGCGGTTTCGGCGAATTTTGCTGACGAAAATTTTCCCCCGGATTATCTGAGTTTAAATTTTATGCCTTCGCACACCCATTTTGAGTTTTTATCCTTTTTCCTCCCATGAGTTGGGTGTTTGCTTTCCCTCTTTTCCCGCCTCCCGGTGTTCGGTGTCTCGTTTTGTGCGAATACGTAGCGAGGAGAAATGGCGGTGGCTGAGAGGAGGTAGAAGTAGATTTTGTTTGCTCGTCGTCAAGTGAAGAGTGACGTTATCGCTGAGGAAAAATGACTCCCTGCCCCCGGAATTTTTCTTTCACGTATGTGACGTTTAAATCACCGGGAACGGTTCTGGTGTGTGTGTGTTTTCCTGGTCACTTTTCCTGTTTTTGACTTTTCTCTTGCTGAGAATTTTCTCGCGTTTTGAACTCTCCTACGATCTCCTCCTCCTTCACCCCCTCCCTTTTCCTTTTTACGCCTTTTGCCGAAACTAATTATCCCGACTATTTTTCCCCGGATGTTACACCTATTTCCCTCTCACTCATTTTCCGACAGTTAAAATTCCTGTTCTAAAAACCTCCCATAAAACTGGAAAATACTTGGCGAGTCTTTACCCTCATCAACTCAATCCTCCGTTAATCCAACCCTTAATTCCTAAATATCTTGATCCAACTTCAAAAAGTTCATGAAATAAAAAATTGAGAGAAAGAAAGGAAGTCGGTCGCGGACAAAGGCGGACGAAGACAAATAAAGTTAATTAATTAAAAAGGAGGAGAAGGGGAGAGAGGAAGAAGGAAGGACAGAGAGAGAGAGGAATAAAGGTAAAAAAATTAAAGAGAAATGATACAGAGGAAGGAGTACAGTTGATTAAAGGTAAAAATGAGAATTAAAACCAAAAAGGAGGAGCAGAAGAAAAGGGAGAAAAAGTGATGAAGAGGTGAGGGTAATTAAAGTGAAAGGTTAGAAAGAGGAAGAGGAGAAAGGAGGTAGAAAACCTGTAAAAAGTTGTAAAGAAAAAGGTAGAAAGAGGGGAAGAAACATGAGACAAAGAGAACTAAGGAACAGTGTACAAGAGGAGGATAGAAAAGAAAAAGAAGAGAAGAGGAAGATAGATAGAGAAAAAGGAAAAGATAAAAGATAAAATGAGGCAGAAAAGAAAAAATCATCAAAATAAAAAGAGAGAAGAAAAGAAACAAAAAGAGATAGAGAAAGAGGAGGAGATAGAGAGAAGAGAGAAAAACTGAAAGATCAAAAAAACCAAAAGGAAAGAAAGGAAGAAGAAAAGATATGAAAGATGAAGAGATAAGATAAAGAAAAGAAAAGAAAATGAAGAGAAGGAAGATCAGGAGATAAAAAATCATCAAAAGAGAAAAAGAAAAAAAAAAAAGAAGAGAAAAAGGAGAAATAGAAAGAAGACAACTGAAATAAAGAGGAAGAGGAAGAGAAGAGAAAAGAGAAGCAGGAGTAAAGACAATCAAAGGAAAGGAGAAAGGAAAAACGAGGAGAGAAGAGAAAAGAGAGAGGAAAAAGAGGAAAGAAGAAGAGAAAAGAGAGGACAGACAAAACCCCAAAAAACCAATTGACTCAGGTTAACTCTGACCGAACAAACGACCTTCCGAAGACCAAACTCAACATTTCCAAAGCGACCCGACAGAGACACACACAACACACGCACGCACACTCTCAAAAAAGGGAAACGGAACTCTCGGGAAAATTAAAAAAAAGGGAAACAAGAACAGAGATTTAAAAATAAAACTAAAAACAAAAATTCAAAAAGTCAGCAAACCATTAAATCACATTCTAAGCACTCTGACAAATTATAAAGGGATAACAAGACAGAACGAAACATGAAGCCTAGAAGCAGGAGGAAAAGGAGAGTGAAAAGGGCGGCAGCAGTGGAAGCGGAGGAAGGGAGGAAAAAAAGAGAGAAAGATCTCGGTTGCCTACGGCACTGTCACCACACAAAAAAAAACTCTCTGGGAGTCTCTCGGAAAATTATACTAATTAGGAACGAGTTAACAAGTTGGAGAAAATCCGGGGAGGAGGAGGAGGAGTGAAAGAGGAAGGCGGTGGCTCCAGCGGGAGGAAGAGGTGGTGGTGGTGGAAGGGCAGAGGAAACACTTCCCTTTGAACCATAAATCTCAAAATCCTTTCATAAAATTAATTGAGTTCCACATTTGACAAACGGTTTAAGAGATTTGATGAAAGAAATGTAAAAATTCGTCCAGGGACGAATTAAGGACCCTGGATATAATTAAATTTAATTTTGTGTGGGCTCGAGGAAGAAAGAAGAAAAGAATTTTCTTTAAAAAAAAATTTTTTTTCCTTTTTTTTTATTTCCTTAATGTCGGGATTAACCCCGTGGATTAACTTCCAGGATTTTTGCAAAATGAGTTCTTAACTTCCACTCAGGCAAAAAACAGGAGAAGAAATTAAAAAATGAAAAACAAAAGGTTACGTCCTGCCCCTTGAAACAGCTTCCCATCATTGAAGAAGTGTGCAATAATTATGAAAAAGGTTTCACAAGGTTTTATGGATTCAAGAAAATGATTATTCGCATAACTTGAAGGGAAGTGTAGCAGACCTGGCCCCTGATCTCACCACCTACCCCAGTTTCAGGAAAAACTCAAAGTCAGCAATTCCAGGTACGAGATGTAACCGTACCGCAGGAGATTAGGATCATTAATGAATCACCACGTGGAGGATAGAATGCTGTCCTTCACCTTTTGACCTTGTAGGATCCTTAAGGAAATAGTTGAGTACACGCCAAAGGTTCGTTTTGTAAACTCGTTTTGCTTACATTTTGGACCATCACTACAATCAATATCACCAGTCGATAGTTTCGCGGTGAACCCAACATCTCTCTAACAGAAACATTGTGGTGAGAGTGGTAGTGGAGAGCTGTAAGTCTTAAAACCGCAATTGAGAGCTTTTGCGGCTTACGGAAGGGGGCTACTGCTGACTGAGTCCGCGTTTTCTGAGTCGAGCGGTTTCTACCAGACTGTATCTAAGCCGTAGAAGCAGATAATGACTCTTTCAACAGTTAACGGTCTGGCGTGAAGCAAAAAGAGGAAGTTTCGGGTGTGGCCGGCTAACCGAAATTTCATTCCAATTTGACTTTAATCAAAGGAAAAGCAGAAAAGGTTTATGGTCTCTAAGACAGCTGAACCAGGAAATTCCTTCATGCGAAAAAACCTTTTTGTCTCCCTCGGTCCTTCCGTTTCGACCAAACCCAAATCATGTCAAAAGCTCTCCCGAAAATGTCCGCGATTTTGCCTTTTTCTACAAATTTGCATAAAACTCTACAACCTTCCATCCTTCTCCCCTCCCCCGTCTTCCTCCTCAACCTCCTTTTCCTCGCCATCCTCTCCTACCGAAAACAAACAACCGACACCACGAACAAAGGAAATTGAAAATTCTTTCCTGCCTTTGTTTGCGAGTTAAACCTTATCCAGATGACAAATCAAATCGGAAGCCATTTTGAAATTGCTGATTTTAGTGCATGTTAGCTTCAAAGAGATGTTTTATAGAGGAAATAGGTCAAGGACTATAGATTTTAATTAGTCGTTTGATTAAAGAGTTAGGTTTATGTTGGGTCCCAACCTAAAATGTGTTAAGATGACGTCATCACCAACCGAAATTTGAAGGGAAACTGGTTCCAGGCACGAAATCGAGCCTTAGATATAGGATTTGAGGTTATCGCTTGATAGAGAAGACTGGTTTAGGTTTGAGTAGGGCTTAACTTGACTATAGTGATGACAATAGTGTCGACAAACTGATTCCAGGTATGAAATTTGACCAGTTTGTAGGGAATAGGTCAAAGGTTAGAGTCATTGGTGGTGGAGAATTGTGACTTAGGTGTTAGCCTTATAGGAGTGGTAGAGGTGTCGCCACCTATCCGCGGTTCATGGAAAACTAAATCCAGGTAGATGATGTAAAGCTTTGTACTAGACAGACAAACGATTAAGAAATGTAAAATGAATTGTGAGAATAGTTCATCTCCTCATGAATTAGGTTTGTCTAAGGTTCAACTTAGGGTCAACGTGTGTAGGAATGCTGTCGGAGGAACTCTAAGGTGTAATGTTCTTTAGGTGACGAATCAAGGAATAGAGAACTTTTTAGTCCCCATAGTTAACCCATGGTTTAGGTCTGAGTAGGTCTTCTTGAGCTTTAGGCGCGATTACCAATTTTCGAAAATAATTTTTTGCTGCAGTCACGATTTGTGGGAGTGTTTACGTTCTTTTGAAGTTGTGGGCAATGAATTCGACTAAAATCAAAGCTTTTGGAGATGAGTGTTAGCTTCAGCTATCTTTTTCAAGAATGAGTGCTACAGTCAATATTTGTTCTTTTTAAGTTTTGGGATGAATTTAGCTACAACGAGTTCTTCCTGGGGTGAACGTCAGGCACGGTTACCAGTTTTTGGAAATAAGTTTTGCTGCAGTCATGATTTGGGGTAGTGTTTACGTTCTTTTGAAGTTCTGGGGTGTTGAATTTTGCAGCAACCAAAGCTTTTTGAGGTGAGTTTTAGCTTTAGTTACCCTTTTTTTCAGGAATGGTTGTTTTGCTGCAGTCAATATATGCGTTAGTGCTAAGGTTCTTTTGAAATTTGGGGTAATGAATTTTCTGACACGAGCTTTATGTACGTTTACAAACTTTCGTAAACAATTTTTTGCTAGTCAAGATTTGTGGGAGTGTGTTTTGTTACGGACAAAGTTTGTGGTTATGAGTTTTACTACCATCAACCTTTACTGCGGTGCCTTTTCGCTATAGTCAATATTTGTAGCAGTGTGTTATTGTTTAGTTTGCTAAAATTTGTCCAGTTTATACAATATTTGTCGGTGGGTTTTTGAGAGCTCAAATTTTGAATAAAAGAGTTTCATCCACTGACCAAATTTTAATGAGGTGAGTTTTAACTCCGGTTAAATATTTTTGGGACAGAATTTAAATTCTGTTCGAAGTTCACGCCGATAAATTCTCAAGGTCACCATTTTTGGAAAAGTTGGAGCTCGAAAACCTTTTGAGGGTAAACACGGAATAAAATTTGAAGTGAATTTGCTCAATTATGGTCGAATAAATTGTTGAACAGGATCAAAACTTACTGAGTTGAGCTTTTGTCAAGATCGTGATTTAAGTGAAAACTTATTGTTAAAATCTAGACTTAGAGTTCAAGGGACGACAACAACAAGGTTCCAGAGACCAAAGAAGAGTGGCTAAAGAGTTCCAGCAAAGTGGCGACAAAACCGAAAGACCTTCGTTATCAGACTTAAGGACTCTTCAACTTTTCCAAATCCACAAACTTATAGATAGTTTAATAAAGACAAGGGAGGAAGAGGCTCTTTCATTCATTCTCATTCAACCACAACTTGTTCTTTTTGCGTTATCGATCCTTCAGCCGGTTTAAAGGAGACGGAGGGAGGCTATAATAAAAGGTGATCGCCTTACTCACCTCTGGCAATTCCAAACATTTGCCCCATTCCTTGAGGGATATTCTGTGATCGTCGTTCTCGTCGCATTTGTCCAAAAACGGAGCGATGCAGTGTTCCAACGCGAGGAGTGGAGCTCGGATGGGGAACAGCTCGTGTCTGGATACGGTTCTGCAAAGATAAATTTGTCTTGTGAGTAATTAACTTCTGTAATTCAAAGCATTAAAATTTGTTTGAGATCGATTAATTGAAAATTCCTTGACAAATTTTCCGCTTTTCCCCGGTTATATTAATATTAATATTTTCCGTTTTCCCTTCTTGGAACTGAAAGTAATAATTTTATCATAATTAATAACGAGCGTCTAATATTAACGCATGGAGATGCCAGATGAAAGTTCACCCCCTACCCATCACCAAAAGGGCACTGCCTTTGGGGAAGGTCACTTCCGAAAGGATTACCATCACACTGCCCACGTTGCCATGGCATAAATAAAAGTGTGCACTATTTATGAATCGACTCCCACAAATTATTGCCAATTCTTAGATAATCCGTTTAAAGATGAACACCCCAAAACGAGTGCATCGTTTATCAAATGAATTTGTCCTGGAATAGGGCTTCGTTTAGGTGGTGATTTCCCTGGAAACGTGTTCATCACTCGAGATAATAGAGTGCACGATTTATAAAATAAACCAAAGTGTGCAATATTTATGAAACGACCCCCTTTCCCAATATAAGGTTTAATAAGTGTGCAGCATTTATGAAACGAATTTCCCAATTAGAAAACGAATGTGCCTCTAAAAGATTTAAAAGAACAAATTCACAAGAAGGTGTGCAATATTTATGAAACATGCTACTGATACGCTCGAAAATAATTGAGAAGTGACCCTTTCATCGAGTGTTCATGATTTATGAAATGAAGTTTCGGTTAAGTGTGCATTACTTATGAAATGGAATCTCCGAGAAATCCTGCAATACCTATGAAACTAATTCCTTAGACGAAAAATAGGTAACGTGACACACATTCATACATGTGTTCTGTGACCAAAACACAAATTTGAAATAGGCGCCAAAAATCTTTAAGCGGGTTGAGAGAGGGGGAGGGGGAGGACTCATCTCTTTATCTGCTCTCCATTATTGAATTATATAATAAATTCCATAAATACTAAATAAATAATAAATTCAATCACAGAATTATTTATGAAGTGGAAATTGCAAAAGTGTGCATTATTTATGAAATAAATTTCCCCCCGCAATATTTTGCGTAATAAAAAAATAACGGGAGATGAGCAATTTTTGGGATTTGGGTTGGCCAACTATTTGACACGTGCCACCACCACAAATGATCGAATGTATGGGGTGAAAGGTCCAGCATCCCCAAAACTAAATCCAACTCACGACGGCTCTTATCTTCAACTGACCTATCTGGTCACCTCCAGCTTTCCAAACTTTAATATTAAAAATGAAATAAAAGTCCATTTTCGAAGCTATGAATAAATAAATAAATAAATAAATTTTCAATAACTCTGATTTTGCATTATTAAACTAAGCCGACAAATTTTTCGATGAATATTTAAATTAAAAATTTTTCAACAAATGAATTTTTATGGGGTGAAACTGTTTCCTGGCGTCGCCACTGCTCGTTTCGGTTGTGGCATAAGCCATTTAGTTTGAGTTTACACAGGGCATCATCCACGCAGCAACCATTTCCTCCTTTTTATAAACTTTTGTGTATGGTTCAAGTATCATTTTTGATATGTATGACGTCATTTCCTGCGTAAGTGCGCGCGCGCGCTCGTTTGTGTGCAAAAAAAAAGCTCAAGCTTTCAAGTGCCGCTTCCGGCCAGAAGTTTGCTTACATCCGGACCGTTTTATGCTTAAAGAGCCATTATCATAACTCATTTACATATTTACTCTGGATTATTTATCTGGAATAGATAAACTTCGAAGTGTATAATCATGTTTTGTGGATTTATCTGGATCGATGTGGATCACGGGGATGTCTTTCTGCACTCTTCACCTGAGGGAAGATGGAGGATGAAGGGGGAGGCGAAGATAAACACCCGAAAAGTTTTTGGCTCCGTCTATTTAGATTGTATATGGTGCTAGTATTAGTTTATGTTGTGTACCCTCTTACGAAGGATTCATTTCAGAAATATTGCACACTTTTGTGAGGGAATTCATTTCATAAGTAATGCACACTTTAATGTTTGCTATACTAAAGAGGGCCGATATGACATCTTTTCCTTCAAGTTATGCGATTAATCATTTTCTTGGATTCGCAAAACTTTCCCACTTTTATGTATAACTCCTTTCATAATTATTGCACACTTCTTAAGATCTCCACTATACAGTTTTATAGACATCTATAAAAAGAGCCTGTTTCGTATATATTTCACTAAAGTGTGCGATTTGTATGGAGATGGGAATACTCATTTCATAAATGATGCACACTTTGTGAAGGAATTCATTCTGCAGACATATTTTCTCACCTCCATACACAGTTCATTTCATAAATAATGCACAGTCAATGGAAATCCCACTTTAGAAATAATGCAAATCATGTCAGTAGTGTGATTCATAAATACTGCACACTATTTCACAATTATTACAAAATTTTGAAGGAGAATTACTTTTAACTTATGCACACGTATCGGGAACTCGTTTCATAAATGATGCACACTTTTGTGAGGATGTCACCTTCTTATCAGAACAATGCTTTAAATAAAAATTGATCTCCTTTTCTCATAGAAATTCATTTCATAAATACATTCCATACCTTTATACGATTAAATATACATTTCCACTTCAAGGAAAGGCACATAAAATTTTTATTGTTCCCTACTTCTGTAGATAAACTCTAAAGAAATTTGATTACCTGGTTTTCAATTACAAATAGCTTTTACTTTATGTGTTTTGATATCCATTAAGATTTAAATATTTTTAACAAACCATTAAGCAACTATAATCAGAACATGATTGAGTTTTATAAAATTTCACATCCAACAACATTACTCTGAGTATAACAATTTGCAAACATGAAAGAAACCTTTTGTATTTTATGACATGTACTACTTGATGTATAATCTAATAAATTTTCCTCATAAGCACATGCTTCTACTTCCTTTCCCTGTAAACTTTATCCCAGAGTACATTAATGTAATTTATGTGAAGTTATTAAAGTAAGAATAAAGTTATTCATGCATAACAGACTTTCACAATACCCCCCACAAAGTTCCTTTTAATCAGTAGACAAACAAATTATCCTTAATTTGTGATTTAAATTAAACTATGTTCGATGATAAAAAAACGTAAAACTTCCACAAACAAAAAAAAATTGAACTAAATTGAGGGAAAAAGAAAAATTAAGTCGGCGGGATGTCTCACAATGAATGAAAATCAAAACTCTCAGACTCAAACAATTATTCGTTTAAAAACAAAGCACCTTAAAACCTCACCGAAAGTCACGGATAACCTCTAAAACATTAATTAATTCCGAGTGCTTTTTGTTTGAATGAATGATTCGATTGCGTTTTGTAAAATATTTTCATTCAATTAAAAACTCTTTCCTCTCTAAGAAAAAACCGTTACGAGAAAAAGAGACGCCGAGAGGGAGAGGGTGTTCGAAAATTATTCAAATTCGATACGAAGGGGGAGAGTTTCACTCACATCGAACCGGAACCACGTCACGATTTGTGAAACCGAACAAAATGCGAACACATTCTTTCCTGTTTTCTGATTCATTTGTTTATTTGTGAGATGATAATTTCTTCTTTTTTTACGCAAAAAAAACAAAACAAAACGGAATTACTTCGGATTGATATTAACACTTAAACGGCCTGGCAATATGCAAAGAAATTTTTTCGAGTCTTGCGGTGTTAAAATCTCCGGTGAGTCGGATAGACATTGATTGACGTGGGTCTGACATTTTTATTTCACTTTCGCCTTTTTTTTCGTCTTCTTTACAGTCAAATATAGACCGTTTATTTTGAAAGTGGGGATGGTCCACTTGTTTTTTGTTTTAAATATGATATTTCATATAATTAGGAATTAGTTTAATTTAAAACTTTTAATTTATAAATATTTAGTATTTTTGAGATGTCAGTGTTTCCGCTCGATTTAATATTAGTCAAAGTTCTTTGGGAGACTGTTTTGAATCTTCCACGTCCTTCTAGAGAAATGGGTTTGAAATAACTGATTCGTAACAATGATAGTTTAGAATTAAAGAAACGATGACCAAATTATTAATAATAAAATGATTCAAGTACCCTTGGCACAGTTGACAAGACTCCAGGTTGGAGGTCAGGGTTATCTCTCATTCAGCAGGAATGGGTCCCAAAAGAAATGTCTTTTGGGTAAAGTAACAGTCTCAGTACATACACTAAGTAAACAACTAAGACAAGAAGGCACTAATAGAGTTAAACCTAAGGATAAAAACAAAATATTAAGAATAGTTAAAGGTCATTCCTGTGTGCATTTAAAAATATGGAAAAAGAAAATATTTATCTGGGTTGCTGTATTCATTTGTAGTTGTATAAATTTATTTTCTGTCTGTTCTCTACGTTACAGAGGTTGTGTAAATAATTTCGTGTAACTGCATAAATATAAATATTGGGTTGTCCAGTTTTGACACAAGATTAAAGCGCAAAGATTTAAAAGCAAACATTTTGTTCGATATTTATTAAATTATACAGTATAAGTGCCATTCTCTCCAAACTTTCCTCATCAGGTAACTTGAAAATTCTGTCCACCCAAAAGGTTGAATATGAAGTTTTACAACAAAGAACTTTTCTACTCTTAATTCCTCTAACTAAGAGTCTTAAGAGAGTATTTCTCCATGTATACAGTATAGAATCATCTGTGTTCAATAGCTACTGTCTGTACTGATGATTAAATAAACTCTATTCAGCATAAAATTTTTGGACACTTATTTAAAAATTGATTTGTCAAAGAAATCAAATACTGATTGATTTCGAAAGTGGTATAAGTCCATTTAAAGCTGTCAAAATGAGTTGTAGCGACTTCAAATTTTGCTTACAAATGTTGATAAAACGATGGATGCGATGGAACGATGGAAAACAGGAGGAAAACAATCCGACAGGAAGAGAATGAAGGATTACTGGCGCCAAATAACAGAAAACGACAGCAAAACTTTGAAAGTGACCTCGTCCCAAGTCAGCGGAAGGCTATAAAACTATACTATTAAAGCTTATATAGTCTATAAATTTATAAGCTTATATATTTAAACTAACTACCACCTATAAATTTATACTTAAGAATAAATTGTGACCGCCAGCTGGGTTGTATGTGCTCACGAGTCCAAAAAGTTTGTAAGCCCGTAAAATTTGTCAAAACAACGACAGATGGATTTAGACCAGTTTCAAAATGAACGGTTCATATTTTGACATTGGTTTTGAAAACTTTTCATTAGAGGCGACAAGAGTGTTTTAGAGAGAATTGAATTTTGGTTTTTTGAGAGAGAGAAAAAATTTAAATTTTTGATTTCCTCTCGAATTTTCCTCGTTTAATTGGGTTTATTGTACAAACATCGTTTGCAAATAAAACCTTTTCAAATATTTTTTCCCGCCAAAACGTCACTTCCGTTTTTAAAACCACCACCACCACCATGGTAAATGGTCCATTCAAGGAGAGATTTTGTCTTGATGCGGGTTGGGGGTTTAAGGGAGATTTTTCTTCTACCACTCTTCTGCCTCTTATCTCTTACAATTTTGACGGGTTGTCATCATTTATATTTAAATTTAACACTTCAAAGCATCCTCCGCCATGTTGGGATCGTAGCCAAGTTGTGGCAAGATTAGAACACTGTGAAATTAATTTTTCCTTTTTTATTTTTCACTCCGATTCACACCTAGTTTCTCCATCGTACAGTTTTTAGCCTCATTTTGTGCGGATTCTGTGATATAGAAGTCAGGGGATTTTACCTGCTCAACGAACCCAAACTTTCTCCCGACGAAAACGAAACTTTCTTAAGCTCTTGAAAGCGCGACGTCATAATTCTCTCGACGAAAAGAATTCTCGTGTTTTCGGTCGGGGTTGGTTAACTTCGGAAAAAAGTTAACTGCCGTTCCACCCCTCCGGTCTTAAAAAACTTTCCAACAACCAAAAGAAAATCCCAGAGCAATTGCGACAGCAGAAAGGAAGAGTAAGGGAGAGGAAAATTCAAAAAGGAGGAAAGGAATCTTAATTTTACTGAAATTTTCAAAAAACTCTTGGTCATTTTGTTTTCATCCTAATAAAAAGAGAGAAATAAGTTCGAAGAAAAAAATATTCAAAGTGTAATTTAAAAGAGAGATTTTCTTTTCTCTCTCATTTTTTGTTTTTGAAACTCAAACAAAAAAGTTGAACAAGACAATAAAAAAAACTCTTTTTAAAACAGCATTTCGTCGAGAACGCGAGGAGGAAGTGTAACAAAAAAATAGCTCAAGAGAGTGAACACCGTCAAAATTCTACGAAAGAAATAAAAAAAACAGAAAAGAAGACATTTCACAAAACTTATAAAAATAAAAAACCAAAACGACGTTTCCGGCATTTCAACGAGTTTTTAACTCGACACCATTTTAGGGCCCCGATAAATCTGGCCATCAAACTCCTCCGCTCCTTCAAAAAACATTTTCATTTCTTTCCTTATCCTCCACAGCCCCCACAAATAAAAACAAAACACTTCCTAAACTTTATCTTTCGTAGAGGAAAACGTTTCTTAGATAATATTCTGAAGATATTTTCAAAACATAAAAAAGGATTTCACGCTCGAATTCAAATGAAACCGCATTAAAAAGTCATAGAGGTTAACGTTTACCGTTAACCGCTAAACTTGGCATTGTTTACATTTTTCCGTTAAGTTTTTTTTCTTTCCACTTCCTTGCTATTTAAAACATTTCCAACGACTTGAGAGTGTGTCGGAAGTAATGTATCCTTTATTAAGGATTCCTAAAATGTAAGTAATTTTTTAATATTGCCTTATTGCTTGTTTCTTTCACGGGGAAACGGATTAGAAATGTAGTTGTCAGAAAACCAAGATGGCCGACCCTTGTATTTATTAATTTTTCCTTTGTTCTCTGAAAATGTCCTTGTCTGGCAGCAAAAAGCAAATATATTGTCCGCTTTGTAGTTTTTAGATTTTCCTTAATACTTTGTTGATTTATTAGTCTTTGATAAAACAAAAAGCCTTTGTCAAAGAAAGAAATTAATTAATGTGCCCTAATTAGTTCAATACAAGGACGGTTTATTTTTATAAGTAGCAAACCGGTGACCTCTTTTTTTCTAATTAACATAACCTAACACCATTTTACAAATAAAAGGTTCAATTAAACTCTTCCAGAAAGAGAAATGAAAAAAGAAGAGAAAATGTTATAATAACCAAATGAAATTCCAAGATCAAAATTGATTTTAAAATTCATTGGGATTCACAAGAAAATCTTTTAGGTGGTTGTTGTGTTATCAGGACCTAGGCAGATTCAACTCAAATCCCTTTCATAATCAGATACCAAATTGTTTTGTTTGGTGACCAGTTTCAGAATATTTATAAAAAGTTCACACAAAAGTAATCACATGTGTGATTCTTAAATTACTGATGGACTTACATCACTTTCATAGTATGTGGTCCATACACACCTCATTCTTGGCCTATTTATTGATTTTGTGATGATACAGCACAATTTGAAATAATATTTACAATTCAGATTTAATTTCTGATAATATAAATGACTTTTAATGAAATTTGACTAAAGTTACACATACTGTAAAGCCACAAATGGATTTATACCACTTCCATAACTTCAAGAAAGTGTGCAATACTTATGAAATGAATTCTTGAAGAGGTGTGCAATATTTGTGAAACGGGTTCCACAAAAATCGTGCAGGATTTATGAAATAGATTTGTCATGAAAGTGTCCACTATTTATGAATTCACATTCAGTGTGCAGTCTTTGTAAAATGAGTGCACACATTACAAAAGTAAAACAGTGAGGTAAACATTACAATTTGGGGACTTAATGAAGACAATTTTCGATTTTAGGATGTTTAAAAATACTGATGAAGTTAAGAAATCAGCAACAGGAAGATGGATGTGTCTGATGCACGTGTTAAGCTGCCATAAATGATGCACAGGTAATACCTATAGTTATTTTACATTGTGGTGTTGGTGTGAGAATTTTTCAGGAGTTATCCCTTCTCATCCCCATGGATATTGAACTAACACCACTTTCATAATCAATCCCGATTCTTTACCCTTGTCAATGTCACCTGACCAATTGATATTCAGTTGAATAAGATGTCTTTTAAGATACCAATAACTAATTATAGTCACGTGAGATACAATAAGTCTTTAAGAAATGCACAAACACCGGTTTCAAATTATACGGTACAAAATACTGAGAATCAATCGATAAAAACAATTAAAATTGTTTCGTGGGTGTTGTTGAGAAATTTTGCAAAATTCTTCCATTTTTTAATTTGCTTAATAAATATTTATTAAAATTTTTCCCCGTGTTCACTCCACGTGAATGATAAATCACCATGATTGCAATGTGTAAAACCGTCAGTCACCAGTGATTAATGATGGTTTTAACATTTCACCGCCTGCTTTTCAACTCACAGCCATCTTAAGTTAGGTCAAAATTCGAACCTGTTGTGTGTGGGAATGTTCCAACTGTGTTTGAGGTTTGGTGATGGCAGACAGATAGCAGACCGTTTTCAGAACGTGGAAAATGTTTTTTGGGGGAAAAGTTTGAGAGAACGTTTAAAAACAGACATTTCCGTCGAGGACTCTCATTTAATTTCACAGTCTTTTGAGGTGGTTAATTAGTCAAAGAAGTTCTTAAGAGCCCGATTTGATTACTCGAAACGTTTCAAAAGTCGGAGATGTAACAATGGCGGAAACACACTGTCGAAAACTCATTAAAAATCCACTACAACTTCTGCGTTTATCTGGATTGATCATCCGCTTTTCTCTCTACTTATTCACGAGAGGAGATTAAAAGAGAAAAACGCCAAAATTCTTTCTCCTTCCTGTGATTTCGGTTTGTTCTGTTTGTTTTTTACCTGTCGTGTGGATGTTCGTCGAGATCGCACCATTTCCAAATGGCCGAATTGGTCCATTTCCTCGTGAAATTGTTTTCGGCTTCTCTCTCCATCTGAAGGTAGTAGTCTGAGAGCTCGCGTCTGTCGGCCATGTCTCTCATTATGTTGAACAACCATTCTCTCATTCTCCTGGGGAAGTCAGCCATTTCATCTTCGAGGCAAGTCTGAAACAATGAACTTAATGAAAACCAAGTTTACAAAAAGTTCAAAACCGCAAATTGTGAATCAAACAAACAACCCCCTGCCCACCACGTCCTCATCCATCAAAAAAACTCTTTTTCTTTTCCTGTTTTCCACGTTTATCTGATTCCGGAAATGAGGTCAGGTCATCATCTCTTTCTCTCTCCTCGTAAATAATCCATATTGCGGATAAACTCGGAAAATCGAGTTAGGGTGGTGGGTTGGTCGGGAGAACGAAAAGAAAATCCTAAATCATACCGGAAGTTGTTTGCAGGGTCCATAATAATCGATGTGGACGTGCTTGTACTGGTCTCCCATGCATCCCTCTCTGTTGTGGTCGCAGAGGCACCGCATTTGGTAAACTTCGCAGTCGGAGTTCCACGTTTCGTTGTGGTTCGTGCAGACTTTTCTGCGGAGGTCGGTTTCCGTCGGACAGGTGCGAATGCAGACGCATTCCGCTTTCCCTTCGACCACTTCGCAGATTTTTCCGGCTCCGCATCGTTTGCTGGCGCACAGATCTGGAAAAGCACAAAAATTTTTAAGATGAGACCCACCAGATGGTTTATCATTAAACTCTTGGCATAAATCAGAGAGAGAGAGAGAGATAATTTCTAGCAAGAGTTAATGGCGTACAGCAAAGTGAAATAATTCAATGTTAATGTAAATTAGGCGTGGCTTCGGGACGTCGGAAATTGTCAAATTTTTATTTACTGCTGCTTTTAAAATTTCTCCCAGTGATTTACGAAAACCTCTCGCTTGCTTGGATGGAGAAGGTTTTTGACTTTGCCCTCCCACCGCCTTCTTCTCCTGATCCTCCTCCTTCCCAAAAGCAAATCCATGTGCCGATGAATTTATATCTTTCCAACCCCGAAGCTATCGAACCTTAAAATAATGTTCCATCATCCTGTTTCCACGTCTTCTCCCCCGCTCCTCAGGTCCTGTCACGTGATTCTCCAAACATTGGGTAAACGACTTCCGACTTCTCTCTTTAGAGTTTCCCTACCCACTTAGTCAACAAAACTCTCTCGCTATCACTTTCCTGTCACTCTGACCCGAGACGGAGTTTAGTTTGTATGTTTGCTTGTGTTTTTTATTCTGCTTATGCTCACTGCTTTCCAAGCTAACAAACAAAAAGAAAAGCGGGAACCGAGAAGACTTAAACAGATGACAATCATTACAGAAGGATGAATAAAAGAAAGGAAAAGATGGGAAATGAAGACGGGGAAAACAGAAAACAGTGGAAAACTAATAAAAGGAAACAAAAACAAATAAACAGACCAAGAAAACGCAACTCGGGAAAATTTTTCAACTTCCTCTCTTCGCTTCCGCTTCCTTTCTCCCCCCCCCATCCATTCCTCAGCCTCCCAAAGGATTTTCATTCTTTTATTAGCGAGTAAGTAAAAAAAATTTTCTTTCTTTTCCGGGGGGATGGTGATGGTGATGGTTAAGGGGGTGGGTTTTTCGTTTTCCTTACCGACTTCTTCCGGTTTCGTTTCTTCTCCTTCGACTAGATTATTCTCGTAGCTCTCTTCCGGGTAATGCTGTTGTTCTTGGTTGGATTCCTCGAATTTGACCGGAGTCAGCTCTTCTTCTGGTACTGGGGGCACGTCGACGGTCACTTGTTTGTGTTTTCGGTATTTTTTCACTTTTCTCTGGAAAATATAAATATATATATTGATTTCCCTTCTTTTTTTCACGGGAATGATAAATTAAAAACAACCCCTTCTCACCCCCCAAACAAAAATCAATCGCGTAAAAGAAAGGTTTCGATTACAAGAGTGTCTAACCCTTGTAGAGAGCTCAAGTTCTCAATTATCAAGCTTATACAGATAATTATATCGAGGGGGGTAACTATATCGATTTAATTACCGGGTAATTAACGAGGTATTATTTATTATAAGTATCGCCATTAATAATTTCATTTTATTAAAAAAGTCGAAATTTCGGGGTAAAGTTTTCCATTGACAAAAATAAGATGAACCCGCTCGCACATGTTATTCACACGAAAAGAATCGTCTTCTTAGATTACCCACACAACCAAATGAGAGTATGGGTCTTACAAAGTAGTATAGCATGAAGTTTGCGAGTTGATTTTGTCTTCTCGTAAAATTTATAATTGGTGATTTGGCGGGGGTGGGTTGTGAAAAGGTTGGGGGGTGAAGGGGGTGAAGAGGCTTAAAATATTCGAAAGCGATTTTTAAACGTGTTTCTCTTCTGCTGAGGGTACAGGGTGCGTCAAGTTTGTTTGACTGAATGGGACAAATCTGTACAGTTTTGTTTTTTTTTTGGGCGGAGGGGTTAGGGGTTTGGGGGTGGTCGGGCAAAAGTTTAATTTGTTAAAATGTTTTTGATGTATATGTACGTGCGAAAAACAACGCGGATTAAACGACTTCCATTTCTTTTATAAATGTCTCTTTCTAAAATCGTTTTTGTAACTTTTCCAACTCCCGAAAATTTTTGTTTCGTGTTTGCCCCTCTTCAATGTCTTTCGAGGCGTCGCAAAAAATACCCAAAGCTCTCGGATTTTGGTCGAGTTAAATTTTCAATTTTCGAAATTGGTCAGCTGTGGAAAAGTTTCCATGGTCACCCTCCCCGGCCAGGGGCGTTTACTCTAAGACTATGTGTTAGGGTTAGCTCTCAACCTCCGAAACAGTGAACCAAAAAAATTGATTCGCATGATTCGGTACACGGCCCTGGCGAAAGTTTCTGCTTGTGAGAGATTGGATATACGTCATTAATCTTAGTGACGTGACGTGACGCTGTAGTTCTTGTTTTAGAGTCGCGGTGTCTTAAAGAGAGTTGTGGATAGGTCATGTTACTGGTAGTTATTTTAGGACCCGATCACGAATTTAGACCCAACAGAGAGTTCGAATAACTGATTTTACAACATGCTATTAATATAGAGTCACGTGACTTATTAAAGCTTTAACAGCGATTCAATAATTCTTTGCTGTCGTTCACAAATGAAACATACCCTAGAAAAGATTTGGAATCGTGAAATTCACAAATTTGTAGTTTCTACTACCTTTCTTCCTATCACTTTCCTGTCTTTTCACTGTCACTTTCTACACTCTTTATTAATATACCTACTACCTTCTTCTTCTCTGTTTTGTTTTATTTTCTTCCTCCTTGTCTCTCTATTGCATTCTGTCTCTTCGTATCATCATATTTATGCCTCTTATATTCTCTCCCCCTATATCTTATCCCACCCTATAGACCTTTGGTACTCAAACTGCGGCACGTGGGCCATATACAGCCCACCAAGCTCTACTGACTGGCTCAGTGGCCCAGTGGGAATTGAATGAAAATTTGTGAAAGGTCGAATCAAGTCTGAACTCTGGAACATTGTGGCTGACCTGTACGAAAACGTTCGGGCCTGTGCTCAGAAACACCATAAACTCTAGTAGTTCGGTCAAAACCGCTCAGAGAGTTCAGGCTTCTTTCTGTATATGATATTATACTGAAGGGTGAAAAACCGAAATTAATACTCAGTTCCGAAAGGAACCGAAATCATTTTGACACCACTCTCGAACGATAATAATAAAATAAATAAATAAATCAAACTTCCTTTTATATTATTATATAAAGAAAAGGACGGAAGAGTATTTTACTGACTCAAAAAACCTTCTCGACTTCTTTTAAATTTTTCAATAAAAACGAGATTTATGGAAAAATAAATAAATAAATAAATAAATAAACAAATAAAAATGGCGACGGATTGATCCCAAACCTCCCTCGCTTTACTACCCACTCTCATAATTCTATATATATTATAATATGAAAGAGTTTTCCTTTTCCTCCTTGTGACGTGGAAGGAGTCGAGAATAAGGGAAAACGGATTTATTCATAGATAAATAGATAAATAAATCTCACCGTTTTATCTGCGAGAGCATCGCAAACGAGGAGTGAAAAAATAACTGCCAACAGCAGCAAATGCGCTTTCATTTTTTCCTCAGAGCTCCTTCAATCTGCCACCTGGGAACAAAATAAAAATCGGAACAACAAATCAATATTTGTAGAAAAAAAATCAAAAATCTGATCAAAAGTTTTAAATTTGAAAGAGGGATGGAGATGGAGGGAGGCTGGGAGGGAGGATTGCTTGCAGACATGACGTGGAGTTGATGGAGAGGAGGAAAAATTTCTGAGGAAGAAAAAAACTCCGAAATTGATGTCATGTCATTTGTCAGATGCAAAAAAAAATTATTTTCGAAGTCCGAAAACTCCAGTTCCGGGTATTTACATGGGAGACGTGTAAATGTCATAGAGTAAGTGATCTCCTCCGGAAAAACGGGAAAAGTTTAATTTTTATTTATTTTTTTTGGTCGTGCCAAAACTGTGCAATATTTATGAAACGAGATCTCCCTAAAAGTGTGCAGTATTTATGAACTGAGATTTCTATAAGTGTGTGAAATATTTATGAGACGACATCTCTATAAAACAGTGCAATACTTTTGAAATGACACATCTGACCGAGACATTAGACATCTGACAGACATCTGGTTTAAGAGACATCTGTTTCCATAAATATTGCACACTATTAGAGATCTCGTTTCAAAAGTATTGCACACCCTTAGAAAAATCTTATTTCATAAATACTGCACACTTTTAGAGACATCTCATTTCAAAAATATTGCACACTTTTACAGTGTTCTCGTTTCAAAAGTATTACAAATTTTTAGAGAAATCTCGAAATAAGAAATATCTCAGAGTGTGCAATACCTTTGAAACGAGAACACTGTAAAAGTGTAAAATATTTTTGTAATTAGATGTCTCTAAAAGTGTGCAGTATTTATGAAATAAGATTTTTATAAGGGTGTGCAATACTTTTGAAACGAGATCTCTCTAATAGTGTGCAATACTTTTGAAACGAGGTCCCTGTAAGGGTGTGGAATGGTTTTGGAACGAGAAAACTGTAAAATTGTGCAATACTTTTTGAAACGAGAACTTTGTATAATTGATTGATTAGTTCCCGACAACAAAAAAAAATGTTGGAAACATCATTTCGGTAACAAAATGGCGTCGAGCGGGTGGATGAGAGAGAGAGCGGACAAGCGAGTCTGTCTGTCTTACATATTGGTAATTGCTGTTGTGTGTTTTCCTCTGAAATTATCTAAAAATTGTCGGAGGCTGTAATCTTTTGACCCGATTTGAACCGACATGAACATGATTTGTTTTTCTTTTTGGGGGGTAGGAGGAGGAGGGCGTCCAAAGTTCGTTTTAATTTAAGACGATCGTTTCGAAAATGTCGAACTTTTTTGTTTTGCCTTTTCTTTTGTTTCCTTTAAATTAGTTGACAGGGTCAAATTCATTCGAAGCTGTCTGTCGAAATGTTTCTTTCCTTCTGTATCGTTTGAATTTTCCTGAACCTGATCCCTTGTAATATACGGACTGGATAGTAATATCGTATATACTGTATGTTATGGTAAAAGTGATCAATCGGTTTTCATCTCTCCCTTTTCGCATTTCCTCCTCCTCCTCTTCTTCTTCTTCTCTCTTTCTCCTTTTCCGATATTTCATTTCTCTTTTGGTTTTTCTGTCTGTCTGTCTGTCTCTCTCTCTGTTTTTCGTTCTCTTCCTTCCTGTCTTTTGCTGATATTTGATTTTATCCAAGGTTTTCCTTTCCTTTTCTC